>PVJI01009015.1:0-67450 GCA_004026765.1 Micronycteris hirsuta
ACACATTGCTAGTTAGTGGAAGTGATATAATGTAAGCAACTGATTCATCAAATTCATGTCCTGACACTTTCCTGGCATATTTTTCTACTGGGATGCATGGGAAACATCAGCATTTTTGTTTGTTTGTTCTCTGCTTTGCAACTGAGAATGGATGTTTGGTCTTAACAATGGTACTTAAGGACCCTGGGTCCAAAAATGCTAGTGCAGAACGCCGAAAAGCTGCAGAAGACTTGGAAATGGTTCAGCCTTCGAGGGAAGAATTTACTCTCTGGGTACCAGGGTTAAAACAAACTCAAGGTGGTTTTCGGGCATAGACTAGGTCTATTTACCATGTTGATTTTGGAAGCAGAAATAAAGTATTTAATTAGGCTGGTTTTCTGGGCATCAATTTCACGGGAATGATAAACATGCTTCTGAAGCCTGCCATACCTCATCGTGAGCCAAGTCAGAGAGAGTCACTCAGTCCTGTGCATCCAGGCCTGTGCACTCAGCTTGTTTGTTCTGACAAAGCTAACAGCTGTCTATTGCCCAGTCTCTAAACCTGACCTCAGATTGCAATTTATATCCACTTATAAATGCCATTGCCTTATGCAAGGTATGTGACCTGGCCCTTCGAGGTGAGCCAGTTCAGTACCAGCAGAGCCGTTCAGACAGGCACAGCCCTGCACACCGAAGCTGTTTATGTTTACCCTCAGGAATACTGAAGGGCGGGTATTCTTTTTTCCTCATTCCATTGTTAAGTTTCTAGGTTCCAAATTTTGCCAGAAAAGGTAAATATTTTAGTCTCAGATAGCTACATGTCTTGCTGTCCTGCTTCCTTCTGCCTTGTTATGTACAAGAGGACACCTCTACCCCTAATTTGATGGGTTTGGCGAGGACTGCAGAACGTAGGGATTCTAGCAGTGCCTCTTCAGGACTTTGGTCCTTTACAGAAGATGTAGAGGAGTCCTGGCTGCCTGAGGAACAGAAGACCATGCGTTGGAGAAGCACATGCCTCTGGCTTGGGTAGGATGTTGTTTCTGGTGCCGAAGAGAAGCAGGAAGGGGCCACCTAGAGGAGCTTCCCTTTTCAATGAACAAATCGCATTTTAATCAAGGATGGTATGGAAAGGGGTATTTATAAAAGAAGACTACTTGTAAACCATTTCTATCACTTTCTAGTTCAACTTGGAGTTGGGAGGCATGTTAATATTGACCTAATTGGAGTGTTTCCTCTGGACCGAACACTTGACTTGCTGGTCACCGTTCAAGCTGTTGCTGGCATTGGGTGTAGTTACAGGCTCGAAATGGAATATTTTCAAACTTCAGTTTTCTGCCTGTTCCCCCATCTCCCAAAATATTAGCTGGAACACAGATGAATCAATTAATTTTCATAGCTAGAAAGATACCTGTCTCACATAATTTAGTGGTTCCACAAACACAGACTTATGCTTCCAAATTCCCCAGCCTACATTAATTGAGTGAATAAATCAATGAATGAGCGAATCAATGAATCAATGGATGAAGAAGTTAAGAAGATTTTAAGGATATGTTGATTCCAAAAGGATTTTAGGACACATTAGAAGAAATATTGTAAAAGACATAAAAATAGACCTTTGGAAGTTTTATGCCCTTAAAATGAGATGAGATCAGAATATTTCATGAATATTTACCACGTGAAATCATTAAGAGGAAGACAAGTATAGTCTGCAAAGATTTAGTCTAATTAATTGGTGAAAGAGTCACTATCCAAGAATATATTTATAATTGCAAGCCAGGGAAATTTTTTTTTAAAAGGCACAAAACCACTAATTTTGGTTGAGATTTTATCCTCTCAATATAATGAAGATAAAATCCAGCAACTGACAAGTTTTTGGAAAATCAGGTCCCAGTTACAACCCTCTATTATCTTGACTGGAGTGTGTGCATGTTTTCTAAGGGGAAGGAAGGAACTCTCAGAATGTCTCCCAGCTCACAATTAATCTCCACATGCATTTTGTTGATTAGTAGTTTATTTGGGGGTAACAGGCTACTTTCAAATCCCATAACAGTTCATCTCTAGAGAGGTTATAATAGTGATATTCATCAACCATTGGCACCTTAGCATGAACTGATGCACCCAGATAATCAATCATCTGAAGACGGGAGCAGGGATGAAAGGAAAATTACATTGCTCTTTCACAAACAATTGAGTTACCCCATAGCTTTTCCTTTTGCCCGTCTGGCAGACCCTGCCAGGGAGATGAGTCTCTTTGGTAGGCAATTAGCTCTGCGTCACTATAGAGCAGATGTAGTTTCCTATAGAAGCTCACACTTTATGTGAACACACACATCACAAGTCTCTTCAAAGGGTTCTGAATCTAATGGGCTTATAACATTCTCATACTCTCCCTTCCCACCCCACTTCCATTTCAGTAGCTGGTTTGTCCTTTAAGGGGTCCTGGCCAGGTTTGCTGTCTCACTCCCTCACCAAAGCAACCACCCGAAGAGATATTTGTTCTTGTCCAATAAACAGAAATGAACTCAAGCCAGTAACAAGGCTGAGACTGAGTTAACCTGATGTGACCTGGACCTTGGAGTTACTATGTATTTACTTTCATGCTGTTATGTGCAGGAGAAAATGTTAAGCTTCTGTAAACGCCATAAGGAGGCATAGAAAACTGCTGATTCACTAAGTAGTTACAGAGGACACAGTAAGGATTTTTAACATGTATAATATTAATGAGCTGATCTATAAATTGTTGCTTTATAAGCTATAACTTTTATTACTGTGCTGATTCATTAATCCTGGATGTCATGATTAAACATGTGACACATTAAGTTTAATGTTTCATATTACAGTTATTATATAAGTCTAAAAGATGTATGTTATATGTGCATGTGTGTGCGTGTCTCTGTGTGTGACTCCCTGTAAGATAGGTATAGCTATACAGACATGTGTATAGATGTCGATGTGTCTCCCTGGGCAAGAACAGGTGTGTTTAAGGTTTGTTGGGCGTGGTTTTCTGGTGGAAATGAGAAATGTTCAGTGACTTGGAGTAGTCTCAAATCAGGTCGTGTCAGTGTCCCTGGGGCTCCCAGGGCTATTAGCTCTGTTTTGGATGCTTAATGGAGTTAAGCATGGAGTTTTAGGGGCACCTAAAGAGGTTTAGGAGGACCGATATCCACTTTTGGAGTTTTAGGAGGACCAAGATCCACTTTTCACTAGCAGGCTTCCAAGGTGACATGAAGGAAGGCAAAGTCAGGCTGACCCAGAATCTTAGGAAAACGTGTTAGTGGTATCTGGCTTGTGGGAATAGGACAGAAATGAAAATATGAACATTTGCAACTCAGTAAAAAAAAAAAAAAAACTTCAGCCCTGGCTGGAGTGGCTTAGTGGATTGGGCACTGGCCTGCAAACCAAAGGGTCACTGGTTCTATTCCTGGCTAGGACACATGCCTGGGTTGGGGGGCAGGTTGCCAGTTGGGGGCATTTGAGGGGCAACCAATCTATGCTTTTCTCTCACATTGATGTTTCTCTCCCTCTGTTTCTTCCTTTCTCTAAAAATGAATTAGCAAAATCTTTTAAAAAAACCTTCAAAATGGGCCTTGGAACCTATTGGAAGGATTTGTGATGAGACTCTTCAAAATGTTTGGGTAGCTGGCCTATGTTCTTCTGTGGTTCAGAGCTGAGACATGCATTTGCAGTCAACTCTGTTGGCCTAATCAGGCTGCGGGTGGTGGGTGTGTGCTGTGATCACACTGAGTGAACTGTACTGTGCTCATAATCCATTCTTGTATTGATTGCACAAGTCCAGGATCGATGCAGTGTGCCAATTCAGAGGAATATCATCTCACACCCCCCTTGGATTGTGGATGGGCATGAGGAGCCTTTCTGAGAGGTGATTGTGAAGGAAGAGATAGGAAATAAAATCCACCTTGATGCCTCAGTCCCAAGCACATCTTCAGGCACACCATTTTTAAAAGAGAATACACTTGGACATCATGCATCTGGAAGATGAAAGATGGTGCTTTTCAAAGTCTCAGTGCTTGCCTTTCTCTTTGTTCTACCTATGTTTGAAAAGCATTGGTCTAGGGTGGTGGTTATCAGTCTTAGCTACTTTAAAAATATACCAATAGTTGGGCTCCATACCAGGCCAACCAATTTTTCAAATCTCCCTAGATTATTCTAATGTACAATATCTATGTTCATGAATCCTTCCTCTAGATAGGGGTGTCAAACTCATTTTCACTGGGGGCCACATCAGCCTCACGGTTGCCTTCAAAGGCCTGAATGTAGAGCTCCATGCCCCTAGTTAAGGAGCAGTTACATTTATACAGTCCTAAAGTTGCATTTGGCCCTTTGCAGGCAACTGTGAGGCCGATGTGACCCCCCCAGTGAAAATGCATTTGACACCCCTGCTCTAGGACCTAGTTTGGGGAACTCATTTTTTATTTTGGAGGGTAACTGGTAAGAATTCATTTTAGCTTCCTGAGTTTTGTAAAGAAGAAAAAAAACCCCTGAAAAAACCGAGACTTTCATCCGATTGTTGCCGTGCCCAACCAGTCTGGGTGGAGGTTGTTTTACCGTGCACTGTCCACCAGGCAGATTCCAGAGACAGAGTTTGGTAGAAAAGAAGCTTCTTAAAAACAAAAAGAATATACTCTGTCTTGTTCTTTTTCTTGGATATGATATATCAGTGGGTATAAGATAAAAGCATATATTTGGTTCTATAGACACATAATTTTCAAACTGCTAGAATTAAAAGAGGAGGGAGGGAGAGGAGATGGGGGAGAAGAGTTGATACAGAGAGAGAGAGAAGCCAAAGAGTTTTTCAAAGCTTTAATGTGCCAAAAGCTTTGTGAATCTCTCAGTGGGCATCACTGGACCCCCCTTTTCCAAACTTGTCTGTGTAGCTTTTTTATCATGGCATTTCCCTTAATTTCTCACTGAAACAGTGTTTTTCAACATTCTGAAGAAGCACTGTGTTTTCGGATTTTTCCCTTAATGCTAGACTATCTTGGGAATTACTTTAAGTTAGCATTTTGTCAATGTGTGTATTTCTGTAAAATTTTACACTTTTGTGAAATGCAAATGCTTTCATTGTGTAACTGTTGTAGGAATAGAGAACGAGCTGCTACTGGAGTCTACTTGGTCCTGACAAGGTTGTGGGTTGCTTCTTGTTATTTAAAAAAAAATCAGTGTGAGACAGTACTCTAAAATCCATCTGTATTTAGAGTAATATTATAAACATGAGAAGCTTCCAAATCTGAAATTCTTTTGCAACTTTTTCTTTATAACTATTTATTTTTGTTTCCCATCAGCATACTAAATATAATCCCAAAACCTTTAGAATGTTGTATTCTTAACTTGTACCTGAAGGCTCAGCAAATATATTGCAAATATAATGAGGATTTTTTTATGAAGACAAGTTTTTGTTTTACAAGTGCCAAGACATTGCAGTAACACCTGTTTGGTATAAATAAAACCAACCAGGTAGATAGTTAGGAGTTTTTCCATAATGCCTTATCCATCCATTAGTAGAAAATATGAAGCAAACTTGGAATCAATCATATTGGACCAGTTTACTTTAATGAGGAAGACAATTCTGAGTTTCTTCCCACAAATTCTGGCGCAAACTATTTTGGGCACTGAGACAATTATGTTTGCCAAGTTGTTAATGAGAAAACTGTCCTAGCTCAAGACTTGGTTTAGGAGAAGGGAGCCTACTGAAGTCTAGATGCAGCGGCAGTGCAGATCTCAGCTCCTGGAATCTTAACAAAATGTGAAAGGGCAAGCAGTTCATTAGGACAGCTCAGATGTAGTGTTCACACGCCTTCCTCCCTCCCTTGTTAAATAGCTAAGATGCTCATACACATGTACCAACTACCATAAAAAAGAAAGCATTTGGCTCTCACTGGGGTGGCTCAGTGGTTTGGAACGTTGTCCTGTAACTGAGAGGTTGCAAGTTCAATGTCTGGTCAGGGCACATGCCTAGGTTGTGATTGAGCCCCTGTCCAGGTACATGTGGGAGACAGCCAATTGGTGTTTCTCTCTCACATCGATGTTTCTCTTTCTCCCTTTCTTTCTCTCTCTCTGAAAGCAATGGAAAAAAGAAATAAAGGAAGAAAGAAAGAAAGGAAGAAACAAAGAAAGAAAAAAAGAAAACACTTGTAGATACTATATCTCCAAATGATATTTCTGACAATGTTTCACATTTAAATGCAGTTTTGAATATTTTAAAGAAGAAAAATCCTACTTATTAGAAGGCAGCTGTTACAGGTTGAATTTTACGAGCAATGTACTGTGGGGCATTCACAGTTAAACTACAGTTGTGTGGCGTGACCTGCCTTTACAGTGTGGAGAGAAGTTCGTGTTCCTGGCATTCAAGCTGCCAAAGCCAACGAAAGTAATCTCTGATCACAGGTTTTAATGTATTTTTAATTAAGAAAACCAATAGATTCATTTTTTAAAATAGCTTAAAAACATAGACACAGACAACAGCAAAGTGACGGCCAGATGGAGGGGGGGCCGGGGCAGGGGGGAGGGAGGTGGGCAAAGTGGGAGGGAAATGGGGGCATCTGTAATAGTGTCAACAATGAAAATAAAGTTAAAAATAATAAAAATGAAGTCACCAGTGAAGGAAGCAGCAAGAAAAAAGTATTCAGCAAGATAAAGCATGACACTTTTTACTAATTAAATTCACATTAAAAATGATAAGATTTGAAAAATTAAAAAATATGTAAGATTTGAGAGCTAATATTATTCATATATCATACCATAGTTTTTATAAAGTTTCTATAAACAAAATCTGTATTTCTATAGACTAAGAACAAATGTTTTTCTTGCTGCTTATATTAAATGTTTATAAAAATTTACCCACAATCAAAATGCCAACAGATTTTTAAAAATCATATATTTGATAGGCCATAATTTCTGGCCTCTATATACTAAACTAGAAACTACCATATGAAATAAATATAAGAAAACCCACTCTCATAGAATATTTGTAGTTTTAACACTTTATTTGAAAACAATCTTAAACTTATAGAGAAGTTATAAGAATAAGGATATAGAAAATATTTACATACTGTTTTACCCAGATTCATCTGTGGGTAAAATTTTTCCCATTTGCTTTATTACTTATCATTTGCATTTGTTCTGTGTATGTGCATGTACATACTGTTTTTTTCTGGATCATTTAAGAGTAAGTTAATACATCAAGTCTCTTTACTTCTAAATAATCATTAAATACCTAAGTGAGCATTTCCTAAAGAATAAGCGTGTTCTCTGACATACTCACAGTGTGGTTATCAATTTCATGAAATGTAATATCGACACATGCTTTTATCTAATTCCTACCCATATTTCGATTTTGTCAAATAACCTCATATTATCTTCCATAACATGTTTTTTTTCCCCTCCAGTACAGGATCCATTCTTGAATCTGATGTTGCTTTTGCTTGCGGTATTTCTTTAGTCTCCTTTAAGCTTTTTCCAGTCTGTCTTGTATGACATTTTTCTACTTTTGAAGAAGAGTCTCTCTTTCCATTTCATTTTTAATATAATACTGTTTTTATTTACCGATGTTTTCTCATGGTTAGATTCAGAATTCACATCCCAGGACAGGCTTCTATATTAGAGATATTAGTGATAGGTCATTCACATGTACATTAGGCCTACTTGACCCTCATTATTGAAGTAAATTTTGATTACCTGGTTAAGGTCTATAATTTTTGCCCTGTTTACTCTTGTCTTTTGTCATTTCAGATAAAAAGCAATCTGTGGGGACACACCTTAAAACAATGTATAAAACCTATTTCTCGCCCTGGCTGGCGTAGCTCAGTGGATTGAGAGTGGGCTGGGAACCAGAGGGTCCCGGTTCGATTCCCAGTCAGGGCACATGCCTAGGTTGCAGGCCAGGTCCCCATGAGGGCCATGTGAGAGGCAACCATACATTGCTGTTTCTCTTCCCTCTCTGTGTTCCTCCCTTCCCCTCTCTCTAAAAATAAATAAAAATAAAATCTTTAAAAAAAAAACTATTTCTCATGATAATTTTCATTCTCATTTAGCACAAATTGATGAATCTTCTTATAACCAACGTTTACTGTGTTGGTTACAAAATAATGATTTTTTTCAAATTCCAATATTCCCTTTACATTCACCAGCCAGTACTTAGCATTCTACTACAAGCAAGACTTTCCCCTCTTTCCTAGTCATTTATTCACCTGCCTCTTATCCTAATGAACTCAAGGATTCCTATATTTGAAAAATATTAATTAATTATTGTACCTTAATTGGATTGGGTGCTTAATTGTTCCAGATTTGGCTAGTAGGAACTCCTTTAAACTGGCTGTTGTCTCCTTGGAATATGCTGCAATTTTTTTCTTTCATTTCATCACTTTCTGGTATAACAAACATGTCCCAGGCTCCTCTAGTCCCTCTCTGGAATCAGCCATTTCTCCAGGAACCTCTGGTTCCCTTCATTAGAGACCCATACCTTTATACTGGGTATATTCATTCCTACTGGAGTGTGTTTGCTTCTTAGAGCTCTCTACACACAATGCTTGGGAAAGTGTAGAGACAAATAAAATACCTCCACATAACTCTTTGGTCAAAAATATCCCCCAAATTCTATTTATGTGAACTCCCAGACAAAGTTAAAACAAAACAAAAACCATATCTAAAGAAAATAGCATGTAAAAACTTCTCAAACACAAAGTATTATTTGAAATCAAATTTCTAGACTTACATAATTTCATTAATAATAACATAATAAAAATAAATCAACTAGCCATTGGCATTAAACATAGTAAACAATCACAAAGAAGATCAAAGGAAAGTGAAGGAAAAGCAAAAACACATTTTATGACTTAAAAGATAAAACAAAACAAAAATTAGAACTGGTTGATATGTACCCAAGCAATAAATTGTAGAAAATCTGACATGTCCATAATTTCAAGAACATATGTTTAGATAAATTTTTCATTGGGGATCTGAAGATTCTGTTAACACTCATCATATATTTTATTTATTTGTTGTCTCTGTATTTCAGAAAAACATGAAAATAAAAAACCATGACTGTTCAACCCTTTTTAAAAATGAGTTCTGCCATGACCAGCATATGTAATTTTACATTATTACAACCAAAGATACACACACTACTTAAAAATTTCCTGTAGGAATCTTTGTATAAATTCTTGATAATTGACTCTTAAAGTTGGTGCTAAGAGAATTGAGAGAGACCTGCCCATTAAACTTACCTTCAACATGGAAATTGCTGCTAAGATAAATTATTTCTGATCCAGGAGTGGTCATATGGGGTCCGGGTATCCTTCCTTGAAGAGGATACTAGATTATAAGCAACCCCCTTCCCTCATCTGCTTCCTGAGGAGCTGGGTGCTCTCTCTTGGCTGATGCTGCTTTTGTGGAGCCTTATCTGATTTTGGGGAAGGAGCTTAAGAAAACAAATACAAAATTATGTAAGCAAAATTTTGGATACAAACGATTACTTAGTTAGAATCGAAACAAAATTATGGCAACTTACTGGAGTCGTAGCAACTCAAATCTCTTCTGATATTCCTTCAGGCAGTTTTCCATTTATGCTGACATATTTCATAATTCTAACGTGGCTTGTCTCTCAGCACCTAGAATGCTGAGTGCCTGCCAACCATTTCCAATACTTGCAGAAGCCCACGTCAAGTCACGGAACTGAAGGCTGCACTCCATTAGCTTTGCAGTAAATCTTCCGCTGGCTCAAACATATGAAAAAATGCTACCACATGCCAGGCATTATTGTAGGTGTGAGAATATTTGGATAAAGGCCCTGTTGCTATAGAGTTTATACTCTAGTAGTAGGATGGGATTGAAAATTTGATAAGTCAGATATAAATATAAATATACCAGGTAGTCATAAGGGCTATGGGGAAAAAGTAGGTAAATGGAGAGAGTGATAGGGATAATTATTCAATTCTTCACTGAAAAGATTATGAAGTTAAGATCTGAAGGAAATGCAGGAGTGAGTCAATTGCACAGGTGGGAACATACTTTCCTGAGAGAAAACAGGAAGTAAATGGCTCTGGCATGAGAGGGCCCTTGTCTTACCAGTATGATTGGAGTAGAGTGAATGAGGAAAGTTGTGGGAGGTAAAATCAGAGGCACAGGGAAAACCATATAAGACCTTATAAAATCATTGGCTTTGATGCTGAGTGAAATGGGGACCACCAAGGCTTTTGATCAGAAGAGTTGTTATTGGACTCCTGTTTTGAAAGAAGAATAGGAATGCAATGTTAGAGGGCAAGAGTGGATGAAGGGATAGCGGCTGGATAGCTTTCGATGAGTTGGCCCACTAACGTAGTGGCAGATGCAATGAGAAGTGACTGTCTTTTCTGTGTTCTTTGAAGGTAGAGGCAACACGATTTGCTGATGGACTGGGTCAAGGGAGAAATGGAGGAGTCAAGGATGAAGCATTGTCTTTCACCTTGAACACCTAGAAGAAGGAAGTTTCATTTCCTAAAAAGAGAAAGTCCCTGAGGGTTGTCACAAAGACCATGAAAAGTGTAGTGGTGGCTAAGATCAGGAGTTCAGGTTTGAGCATACTGAGGACAGGTGCCCACTGGACATCCAGGGGCAGGTGTCGTTACTGTTAATGACATGGTCCCTGAAGTTCAAACGGAGCATTTGGGCTGCTAATGCAAATTTGTGTCAGTGTATACAGGTGGCCTGTGCATCCCTGGGTTTATTAGATTACCTGGGACTGGATTTATAATGCAAAGAGACCTGAGGACTGAGTCTAGGGTACTGAAAACCCAGCAGAGCCTGGAGAATAACCAAGAGAGTGGACGTCATAGAAATTGTGGAAGTGTTTGAAGAAGGAGGAAATTACTTTGTCAAATTCTGCAGATAGGCAGAGGGAGATTAGGTTAATCTAAATGTTATGGAACATCTTTGTAGGGACTACAGGGCTTGCAGAAAAGAACTTTAACTGCTCTCTGGGTTCCTGGGTATACTGTTATTGTATGTATTCTAAAAATCAAATCTGGTTGAGAAACCAAAGTCTGCTCTTTACAATGTAGTAATGAGCAGGAATAGGCAGAGTGGGGTTTCAGGACCTGAGAGGATTTGAAAGCATTGAGCTGTGGGCTGGAAGTCCAGGAGCTTGGGGGAGATGTGAGAAACCTGCACTAATATTAAATTTAAACCTTGCTTCTCTTCCTCGCAAGCAAAGGCAGGGGAAAATCTTGGTAGCTTTTCTCTCTCATTTTATTCTTCTCTCTTGCTTTTAACTGAGAAAGAGCCTACATATTGGGGAAAGTCATCCTTTCTAAGTGGATTTTTAAAAAATGTACTTAGACACAAGACTTCTAGCAAAAGTGGAAGATCTTTAAAATGTTTTTAATGTGCACATATTATTGTTCTGTAATGTAAAATGTACAAAGGGGATTAAACAAATATTGGAAACATGGCTACCTGTATTCATTTTTAAACGGATTCCAACCAGTCAACTTAAATACAGCCAAGAAATTAAACTTTGTTTTAAATCAATATTTTTGTTTTTCATTGTAGTCTGGCACTCAAAATGAAGTTTAATTTCTGAGTGACTTTTCTGGCAATTGACGGCACATCCTGAATTGGATAACCTATATGCTATGGGAAAATGCTGAGAACGCAGATGATGGTGGGTGTAAAGTCCTTTCCACCCGCCCCTAAGGCTAAAATCTTAGGGAGAAAAGCTTCTTGGTTCCACTTTTAAATTGTGCTTGAGCCCCAAATCAGACATTCAGCTGTCATGTCATTTCTTTGGTAAATACAATGCAAATTTATTTTTAAAGATTCTGACTCCAACCTTAGAGAATTTTACATTAAATCAAAATAAAATGCATATATAACAATTTTGAGAAGTTTATGACCCCTCGATTGGAAGATTTCTTTTTAATGCTTCTAGAATAAAACTGCTAGAGTAATACAGTAATATTTATATAAGTTATACTCACTAATATACATTTTTGGAGGAATCTTAATATCTACATATTTTCATTACTGAGGTAAAGGTGCATTTGTCATTAAATGCAAAATCTAGAGTTCAAACATGGCATATTTTAATCCATGAAGTCTCAGACTTACATAAGAACTAAAATTACTAAGTCTGATACAGTTGTCACTTTAAAATTTTCGTAAGCTAGGCACTTCTGGAATTGATTGCCGTGTTGTGTGTGTGCAGGGGAGATGGAGTGACTTGGGAACGGTTATGCATTTCACACCACACACACTAACAGTCTCAGTCTGTGTTTTCTTCCGAAGCGGAAACTTAACAGAGGATGGAGATGACATTTCAAAACAAGTGAATATGCCCATTTTCCTCTTTATGTCTGTTGTCTGATAATAGTATACGATGTTGTCTCAAATGCCATGGCTTTGTACTTTCTGATGTATTCCTGAGAGGATTTTTTTTTAACAAAAGGTACAATAGATGGGAATACAGCAATTGATTTCATACCTATATTCATCTAAAATATTACAATGTGAACCCCTACTACTCATATTTTGATTTTCAATATTATTTTCCATGAATGAAAACCAGGTCTTTATATAGTTCAATTTCTTCTCCTGTTCCAATGCTTTTGAAAATATCTGATCAAATAGAAAAAGGATGAAAAAATGGACTTAAAGAGATTTGAATTGACCAAGTAGTAATAATTAGACTTATAAGTAGTGCTTACGAGTTGAGCTAAATGCTCTTTGTCCACTCTCCAAAAGGCCAAGTGTTATAGAAGGTTCTAAACGACAGCATGGGTGGATTTCTAACAGTGATTACTAAAGTGTTACGTGCTGTTCCATGAGTCCGACACTAAAGTTTGTGCAACACCTAGGCTGACGCTAAGAGAAGACATACAAAAGTGTAAAATATACACAGTATTGTCCTTTAAAAATGCTATCCTGGTTGTCAACTTCTCAATTTTATATTAAAAATATGACATTGGTGTTGTGGAATAATATATTTAAAATATGTTGAGCACCCAGAAACTGAGCCATCTAAAACCAAGGCGGAGTCATCAGATTTGTAAAATTGGTGAGACTTGAAGACCATTTTTATCCAATGAACACAGAGGCTCTTCTTCATCTACAAAATTTAACTATTTGAGCATCTACATTGCTCTTCACTTATAAAAAGTAGAGTTGTATAAAATTAGGATAGGCTAATTCGGAAGTAATGTTTGGTTGAAACAACTATTTGAGATAAAATATCTGCCTCCGGCCACAGGCAGGGCAAGACTTTGACCTAGGCTGCTTGAGCTGCCGAAACCTGCGTGTTCAGTGGGTGGGTTGTCCCGTCCGTCATGCCCAGCAACCTAAGGCAGTAAATTGAAGAGTAATCAACAAAATAATTTACAGCCACCCTTGCAAATTTAGAAAAATAAAAAATATATATAATTTAGGGTGAAATAGTCATGAATGTATGTAAATGAATCAGTATCTGTCATCGTTAGAATCTGTGGTAGCCTCAGTACACAGAGATGAAAAATTCCTAATTAATAAGTGGTCATAATTATCACTTAAAAATCCCAGAAAGTTATTATATCTCCTTGTGTGTGTTAAGATCCATGAGGGTTAAGAATATCACTCCTGGACCCAGCAAACTGAGAGGATGAAATTATTTGACTTTATATATTGAGATAAGAACACAAAAAGGGACTGGACAAGAGGGAAATGGTGTGATATTAGTCTAAGGTTATAAAGTTTCAGTTACACAAGATAAGTAAGTTATGGAGGTCTGATGGACAATGTGATGAATATAGTTAACAGCATGTTATTTTAGAGTTGAAACCTTTATGGAAAATGTTGATTATTGATTTCCAATTGATATCTCTTAAAATGACCCTTTTCAACTCACACAAAGTGGTGGCATAGAGAAGTGATTGATGTCATTTAGTTTGATTGTAGTGATGTTTGCACAATGTATATGTATATCAAAACATCAAATTGTACCCTTTAAATACATACAGTATGTCAAAACGCCAACAACAAGCCAAATAAATATTGCCCAATCAACCATCAATTTTACTTTTAAATGGTGATCTCCAAGCTATAAAAATAAATGGTAGCTTCCTGTGACAACTCTCACTTCTTTCTCTTATTAAATCATATCTTACTGTTGCAGCAGCTTATTTACCATCACAGCAAGTTGTTTAAAAAATGTAACTTGTCACCATTCTTTTTTTTTTCATTTACTCATTTATTTGTTTGTTCACGTGCCCATTCATTCGCAAAGCACATTCTTAGGGAGGGACTGCTATGCGCCAGCACAGTGCTATTAACTGGGGGCACATTACCCAGCAGTGCTCTCAGAAGTCCCTGCCCTCATAAAGCATTCATTGTACCATGTAGAGACAGAAGAAACAGCAAACCTATTAAATAATTGCATTATTTGTTATGTTAAAAGACGATACGTGCTTTGCAGAACACAGAGCAACGTCAGGTGGATTGGGAATATCGTGGGACAGGTTATGCATTTTTATGGTGTAGTCGTGCTAAATTTTATTACAAGTGACCTTTGACAATGAACTTAAAGAGGAGGACAATATATCTGATTGAAAGTGTTCTGCATTAAAAAAAACAGTGAGAATAAAAGTGTTATCTTCATGAAAATATCTTAATTGTCAATTCCTAATCAATTAAAAAATTGTGAAACATTTCAGTAAATGTTGTTTAAATTGCCCCTTATGGTCCAAAGCTCTCTAATATTTGTAGCACACTCAGTAGACTCCTCTCTTCTGGATAGAAAATAGCAATAAACTGCAAAAGTGTTTATAAGCAAATATCTTCACCTTCTTACATTTTGATATAAAGCTGTGAACTTCATAACTTTGTAAAGCAAGATAGAAAGCGAAAACAAGAGGAAAATAAAGTACTTTTACTACCTGTTGAGAAAAGGAGCGATGATACCCTCCTGTGCTGAAGCAGATCTCGCCGAGCCCGGGCGACTGCTTCTGGAGAAGAGAACTTCGCGGTGCTGAAACCAGTGGACTCGCTGAATGGCTGCAAAGTTCCATTGAGAAGTCTCTGTGCGACATCTGTGCCAAATTAGTGTTTAATGTTGCAGCTGGAGAACGGCCTGTTAAACCCTCCTCCTCAGAGGCAATGGAGTCACAACGGCAAGTCTTCATCACAGTCATTCCTGCCCTGGGATGTATCGTAAGAGGGATCTGGGAGCGACACTCCCAGTGGAAGTGGAGTGCCCATTGGGGGCGAGAACTCCTGGGTTGTCTGCCTCAGAACTGGTGGATGGGGTCCAATTTGCATTCTACATGCAAAAACCAAACAAGGAAACAAAACCCTCAAACTATTAACAGAGCTGAAACCATATCAGACAAATGCTGAATATAGAAGCAGTTTGTCAGACAAAATGTTGTATGGTCTTTGGTTTAAGAAAAAAACAAGGATATTAAAAGAACCTTTGGATTAGAGGTCTTGATATAGATGCATTTTTCCCATTAAAAAACTGATATTTGAAATTTAAATCAAGCCTCGAGTATTTTAACTAAACCAGCATTCATGAATGCTCAGAATAATTTGTTTCCTTAATCAGCTCTGTCTCCTGTTTTTACTATTATTATTATTTGAGAGAGAGAGAAAGAATGAATGAGAATGAAGTGATCTAGCTACTTAGTTATTGGGTGCTCAGAGAGTTAGTTAGGCCTGCTGTAACTAGGATTTAATTACAGAGTTTCCCTTGAAAAGTTGCCAGACCATCTATTTCTATGTTGGGGGTATCAGCGCTTTGGAGTAAAGGCGGTTAGTATTTTCACTGGGATAAAGCTCTCAGTTTCATCTCAGTATTCCAAGGTAAATAGATGCCTACTTTTATGGAAGAAAAGGTACACTAAGATTTTTTTTTCTCATGACAAAGAACATGCTTTCTTACATCTTACACCAAAGGCTTCTAGGAAAGATGGTACGTGAGTTTTCATGAGTGAAGCAGCCTCTAGGGAAGAAAAGGACTATGATCGTAGCACAGTTCGGTTTTGGTGTGTGGCTGGGGAAGAGGTTGCGTGTTAGACTGTTCTGAACAGAGATCAGCAGAGAGGAAGGGACACCGAGCAAACTCACCGAGACCCAAAGAGAAACTACACATGAGAGTTCATGTCCACAGCAGCAGAGCCGGAAAGAGCTAGTCTTGGGTGGGGTGTGAGACTGATGAGAAGCCCCCTGCCCACGCAGCCCTGGACCTTCAGGCATCCACTGTTTTGGCGTCAACTAGGACATGTATGTCATTAAAAAGTCGTAACACTCTAGAATCATGTTTCCCTCCCACGTTGGAGGAAGGCCTGAGCTTAGATTTGTGCTGCTGGTTTAGCGGTAACAGGAAAAGGGAGCACTGTTCTCATTTCCTGTGTTTGAAGTGCAGGCAGGGGTTCGGAGTCAGTGGCGATGCGGTTTGCCACATCCACTGGACACCGGGAACACCTCACCGTGGGTTTGCTGTCTTCAAAGGCCTGGGTTCTGTTTCCAGTAATGAGGAAGAGTAAACACATGTGGATCCTTGGAGTGGAAAAACCTAAGGAATTATTATGTTTTGCACAGAAGGGGAATCTCGGTAAAAAGTAAAGAATAATAATTTTCCTCATTGTAAGGACACTTAGGAGTCACTGAAAATTGAACATTAACATGTGGAACCTGATTTTATGCCCAAAGTTGATATAGTATAATAAGGAAGCTTAGGACAAATTATATATATATATAAAATTATATATAAAATATATGTTTATATATGCAAACATATTTATGAGTATATAACATATAGCATATATTACATGTGTTAACATATATACCACACACGTGTTAACACATATACCATTTATATGATATATTTGTCACTCTCTATGTACGTGATAGGAATGGTTATCCATGAGTGTCAGGTTGGCTGGAGCATTTGCTCTTCATATACCTGAACACATTGAGGACAGTCTCAGGAAATTATAGTTCCTACTACAGAACAAAGTCTGATCAATTCATTTGGTAGGACTTTGCCAGGCCACACAGTGCATTACATGGAGAGCCATGTAAGCTTCCCAGTGGCTGGGCTAGTTCTTGCTGTTTCCGTGCATGCCACTTTTAACGTTACTGCTTTCCAGCTCACATTTAAGGATTGTTCCTGCTGTGGTTGACAGTTGTTACTTGATGATTTCCAGCAATCAGTTCCACTTTTTCTGGTGACAATACTCCATTTTTTGTTTTTATGTAACCATCCTGCTTCCATTCACAGAATTTTTTTTTAGGTAGACGTTCCCTCCCAAACTCCAAGGGCAGAGAGAACCCAATGTGGACCTAAGCCTAGTTATGTCCTCCACCCCATCGGTCAGAGTGCACGTGACTCATCCTGGGAAAACAGAGCGTTGTTAGGGATTGTGAAGGAGCTTTCAGAGGAAATTGCTGTCTTCTGCTGGTGGTGTTGAGATACTGTGAGCCTGAAGAAAAAAGGTAGGTGATAATCCAGCCATCGGGGGAAACAAAACTGAGACACACTTTCTACCATTCCCAGCACCCTTGTTGTTTTGTTCCTTCTCAAATATAATCTGCCCAGTGTATCGGCAGACCAGAAAAAAAAAAAGGGAGCCGTGGTAGGAACGACCTATAGCCTGCATTTAAGCGTGTTTGGTGTAGCTCCGCTAGCCTATGACCTTCATCCGTTTCACAGAATAAAGTTCATTAGGTGGGTCACTTTGATCTTATTCACACTTGAATGCTTTGTTTAATGAAAGCTGTGTCCAGGCCACGCTGGACCGAAAACCAATCTTGTTCAGACCGGACTCTGATACTTCTCTCCCAGGGGCACAGCGCGCTGGCTTCGGCTACCACTGTTTAGGGACGGTGACTATAGATCGCGGTGGTGTTGCTGCAGGGCGTGCGTTTCTTGTGGAGAATAGGAATGGAAGGTTGGAAATGTATTCTTGAGGGACGTTTTAGTTTTAAAAAATAAATAAAATGCTTTGTTTTGGGGGTGCCCGAGGCCAAAAGAATGTCTCTGGCATCAAAACCACTGTGGATGGAAATAAATCTAGCTAATGCTTTCTGGTAAACAAATAAAGTAACACTAAAATACCCCAGTGTAGCATCTCACCTTCTACCTGAGTTTCCATTTCACTGGTTAACCCTCAAATTTCTCCCGTTCTTCTTGGGAATTCTAGAAAGAAGTTTATGGCTTTGGTGACAGGCAAACAGGCTTTGTTGTTCTGAACACTAAGCTCCATAGTATGTAAACATGTTTCAAGTCCTGATACTCAAGGAGTAATTGTTAATAGTAATGGCTAGTAATTACATGGAATAAACTGTTTGATAATAGCTAATAATTGCATGGAATGGCTGGTCGATTGATTTCTCTCTATCACTTAAGTATAGAAAGACTCTTGGAGGTGAAACAAATTTCTCATTGGTGCTATGCACGTGGGCAAGGTAACATTCGCCATTGTGAATGGGGAAAAATGAAGGCTCTAATCAGAGTTGGTGTTAAAGAAGACTGACAAGTAAAAGTCTCTTTTTGTTTTTCTTTAAATATTTTATTTACTTATTTTTAGACAGAGGGAAGGGAGGGAGAAAGAGAGGGAGAGAAACATCAATGTGTGGTTGCCTCTCACGTGGCCCCCACTGGGGACCTGGCCTGCAACCCAGGCATGCGCCCTGACTGGGAATTGAATCAGCGACCCTTTGGTTCCCAGCCCGCACTCAATCCATTGAGCCACACCAGCCAGGTCTTTCCTTTATTTTTTTTTTTTTTTAACTCCTCTTTGCGCCCACACACACTTGAACAGCCAAGGCTCTTGTGCTTCCTCTTAGCTTATCAGGATGCCATGCTGAGCGCTCTCTCATTTCCAGACTGTCTTTTGCTGTAATTATTCTTTTCTGTCTTCTTTTTACTTTTTCCTACTTCACCCAAAGCCAACCATTCTTGTCCTATATCCCATTTTCTCACAGTGTTTCTAGGTGTCCAAAATTAATCTGGAAAAACTAAGGTGTTGATGGGTAATCACTATATTTTTCCCTATTATAAAAGTATTTGCATCTTCAATGGTAATTCTGGAGGTGGAATGCCCTACCCCAAATTAGAGTCTTAAATTATGGAATATTAGGCACCATGGAAAGTGAACTGGAAAGATTTTTTGTGTGTGCATGGGGAAAAGTTTTCCATGGTCCTTCTTGGATAACCTTACCTGGGTAGAGACTTACTTTGCTTATGTTGCTCATATATTAATGGGCATGGAATATGTAGGTATAAAACTCTGTGCCACTAAGCCGATGGTAAAAGTGTAGCTATACAGCAAGTGATGCTGATAATAGACTTTACCATGGTGCATAGACTTCTTTATGTGGCCCTCAACCTTGAAGATTTTTCATAAAGAAGGTCCTGTGGGGTGTTATGTGAGGAATGGACTCTGAATTTGTCAGTTTGTGGCATAACTTTTGTTAGTGCATAAAAGCTAGTATGTTGATTGGTCTAAACGATGGGTGCATATTCTGCAGCTGAGATGTTCCCCTTTGAACTATCTCATTTACACATATTTATGTGGGGTTCAAATCCATTTCCATTACTACAAGAAATTTCACCATTACATTAGTAAATGAGAGAAAGAACGTGCTTTTAGATTTTTTAAATATAATTTCAATTTGCTGGTTTTTAAGCAGCTATAGGGATGGAAAAATCGTTTTACAAATTTTTATTATGTATATGTGAACAAAAGTTTTATCAGATGTGGCTCCCAAGGAATTGAAGAAATATTATCATTAAAAATCAGGATGAGGAATTGCTTGTGGCCAACTCAATCATAAAATCAAACATAAAAGTCTATTTTTATAAAGGTAAGCTCAAATTTCTCATTAAAGAAAAATGGAAAATCCTTTATAAGTTTTATGTAAATTTACTAGTTAATACTGTTTATATAACTTTTATTCTATTTTTCTAACATTCCTATATTATATTGTAAATGTAACTTTTTTACCAAGCACTATATTGACTCTCCCAAATCCATTCCACTTGATCCTGTGTGCCATATAGATACGATCTCTTTTTAAAAAAAAAAAAGATTTTATTTATTTTATTTTTAGACAGAGGGGGAGGGAGAAAGAAAGAGAGGGGGAGGACCAATAATGTGTGGTTGCCTCTGGTGCACCCCCTACTGGGGACTTGGTCTGCAACTCCGGCATGTGCCCTGACAAGGAATCGAACTGGTGACCCTTTGGTTCACAGGCTGGCACTCAGTCCACTGAACCACACCAGCCAAGGTGACGTAATCACGTTTTATGGGCATTCTAACCTGAAAATGGTCGGGAGGCCCTGCCACAGTCCTCATTGGATGTTGATTAGCAAGGTAGAATTTAAAATTATGATATCCACTTTTATGTCTAGAGCTGCAGATGGTAAACCACATTAGAACAGATCTGTGCTATTATTGGAAGAATAAATTGTATTATTCCTCTTGAAAATAATTTTAAGGTAAGTAGGTACCTATTGTTTCAGGGGAAATATGTAACAACATCTTTTTTGTTTTGTCAAAGGCAGCTTTCCTCAATTTTTATTGGTATATGGAAGTATATTATATAGACATGAGGAAGAAGTAGATAAATTCACACAAAGGATAAGGATCCTTATGGGAAGAAAATGATCAGACCCTAACCAGTTTTCTTTTGAGGTTCACTGTTTTCATAATGAATCCTTGTGACAGATGAAGGTGGCTCTAACTAAGGCCCCCATGGACCCCCAAAAGGAATTCATCTTTAAGAACTGGAAATCCTGATTTGTGACTTGGATTCATGACCCCCAAGGGTTCTTTAGGCACAGCATTTTTCAAAGACAGGAGATTTCTTTCTGATCTAGATACCCTGACAAGGAAGCCAGTATTTGAGAATAATGAATACATTTGTAAATATAAATTATGACTTCTTGCCCTGGCTGATGTGGCTCAGTGGATGGAGTGCCAGCCTGTGAGTCAAGGGGTCGCTGCTTCGATTCCCAGTCAAGGCACATGCCTGGGGTGTGGGCCAGCTTCCAGTTGGGGGCACTCAAGAGGCAACCACACACTGATGTTTCTCCCCCTCTCTTTTTTCCTCTCTTCCTCTCTCTAAAAATAAATAAATAAAATCTTTAAAAAATTATGACTTCTTACTTAGGAGCTGAATATGTGGGAGCTGAAGTAGAATACATCCTTAACTAAATGTAACATTAAAGACAATGCGGTCATTTTGTCTTGAAATAACACACACACACACACACACACACACACACACTGGGTTCAGATAGAATATCTTCAAATCTCAGTGAGATTCATTTTCAACAGCAGCACTGACAACCTAAAATGGGCCCGGTGTTGATGGATCAGGTTTCTCACTTGTGTTTTCTTGGCATTTGGGGACATGGATGATTCCCTTGTTCTGAGTAAGTTTCTTTGGTTCTTATGCTATTGCTGTTACATAACTAATTGATCAGGTCTTTGCTTAAGTAATGAATTAAACTATGAGGAGATTTGACCATAAGGTGGTAAAAGATAACAAAGCACCAATTAGATAATACCAAGTAGAATTACAGTACATTTTGGAAGAGGATGAACATTTTGACATTTCTTCATTATAGGAATGTCTAACCTGAGAGGCAAATTAGGAAATTAATAACAAGAACTTTAGACTATTTGAAGGGTGCTGTAATGAATGTATGAACTTTAAACAGTTTTAGACAAAAAAGATTTAGGATTGAAATCGCCATAATGCATCACATACTCTGATGTAGGGAAGTGAACATTTAGATGCAGGATAATAGATAAGGGAGTTGACATACTTAGTGCAAAGGATGGATGATATATAATAAAAAAATGAAAAAATCAAGCAAGGAAGAAAATTCTTGGGAAATTCACTCTAGGACAGAGGTATTCCTTTAATCATACCTGAAGATGTATTTGAATTAATACTCTCACTACCAGTTTAATTTCTTTTGTTGCTTCAGATATTTATATATCTCTCTGTCTCTATCTCTCTCCTTGTATATAGACACATACACACAAACACATACATAAATATGCATTTATATCTTCTTACATGTGTTTATGTGCATGGTATATATGTTTATACTTAATTTGGTTGGTAAACAGCATAGGCCTTATTCTATAATAGGTTAATTGTTTCACAATGAATTTTTGTTGACTCATTTATTTGTTTGATTTAGTCATGTAATATTGTGGTAAGAAACCTCTTCCCAGATCCGTAATTCAGATAACCAGCATCTTTCACATAGCATTGGCTTAGCAAGGCTTCTTCCTGTCAGTGGCCCAGATTTTATATTTATACCAAAGGTAATCCCAAATGTTGCCTTGCTGGATTACATTCTCCTTATTTCTGTATTTGAGGGAAGAAAACATGTTAGGGAAGTTGTGTATAGGAACTTTGCACCGTGAAGAGTAGACTCTTTTCCGTGAGAAGTTCTGAAAGCCACAGTATGAATTGTACTCACCCTGATGATTCCTCTTAAGGGAACATTGCTAAGTGTGTGAGTTCATTACAGTGTCAACTTGAACATGAAGTCTCCATTGCCACATCCTCAGTGCTGGCCTAGAGCTATAAACTCTGTGAAAATACTCTCTAACATTCTTAATCAAGGTTAACCCTGTGGCTATGATTATGCAATAAAAGTGAAATCAAAATTTTAGTACCTATTTTATAACTTCATCAGTATAAGCAAATGTTCTAAATAATTAGAAATGGGCCTTTTCTTTTTTCTTTAAAGACACATTTTTAAAGAATGGAATGAGTATTTAGCAATTATTTTCGTTTGGATTTGGAATTAATGATCCAATAAAGGGCTCACCATTTTTTATCTATGTTGTTTTTTTTCTATGTTTCCAATTAAATGTGCTCTCTCTATTTCCATTTGGAAACAGGAATAGCACAGCCTTAAACCTCACAGTATGCCAGTAGAACTTATATCAAGCTGATGCATAAGGACATTTGGACTTTCAACAACAAATCTTCCTTGTGTGAACAAAGGTTATTTAGATTTTTAGAGGGATGCAGAGGGTTGGCAATTTATTAGGCGAGTCTGGCCAATGTGAAATAGTAATGTGATAGTTTAGTTTAAAATTATCCTCTTTTCTTGACTGCTGTCATTTCCCTCACCAGCTGTATCAGACATTGCCGATGTGCTTCCCTGGCATAATGAATAGGAAATGTTGTGCCATGTTACCAGTGGTTTCTGATGCAGAGGTTTTCTGAGTTCCACTGTGAGGCGGGAATGAGGACGGGTCTCCTAATTCACACTTGGAGCCTGCATTCCAGCCGGGTCTATGCTGGCGGACTACAGGGTTTGCTGCTGGAACAGGAATCTTCCAACACACTTTCTTCAAACATACTGGGCAAAATTCTGCTCTCTCTCAGATATTCTAGCTCAGAGTGATCATAACTTACTTTTGTTTTTGCCTCATCCAGACATTATTTATAGTAGAGGCGGGGCATAACAAAGGAGGCAGAATCATTGTTCTTTTCTTTGGTGTCTCAGAGTCATGAATAATTGTGCCTGCGAGTCTGTGGCTACGAACTGAATGAAGCCCTGGTGTTTTGATAACATAGCCAATATTTGAAACAAAACTTAGAAGTGAAGAAAAATCCTGAAAATTTTTAAATGTGATTATTTACAAATCCAAAAAATTCAATTAGCATATATAGATAATATCATCCCAATGAACAAATTCCAAATTAAATACTATGTACCAGGAAACAGAGATCATTCCTAGAGTGTATTTTGTAAGAAATGTAGGTTTGACATGACTTCCTCACCCTTCTTTGCCTATTTTCTTCCACACCATTTTCTTTAATATATTATACTTAATAAGAGGGATAATTCAATTTATATATTTTGGAAATATATATATTAATTTTAACAACCTAGTCAATTGTTCAAGTTTTATTTTTATTTAATTTTATCATTTAAACTCTGTAGTTCAAATTCTTGACTATCAAATGGTTTTATTCTGGAAACTGTAGACACATTATTATATTTTACAGTATTCTGCTGGTTATTATCCTTAGCAGCCATTAACTCCCACAGGAAGTAAGGAAGTTATGAGTTTTTTTCTTGCACATTTCCAATAAGAGAAAAATAGAACATAACTCTAAAAAAGGAATAAAAATACAATTATAAAATGGTAACTTGCTTCATTATTTTCATGTACCAGAGTTGAGGGAACATGAGGAAAACCCAAGTGGCAAGCAACTTTGCTGTTTTATAGCTGGAGAAAAGAAAGTTTTACCAACTTTATTAGAATACAAGTGGCGTAAAAGGAGGTTGACAGTTGTTTGTATGGAAAATAATGCAATAATATGTAAATAATAATACAAGAAGAAACTTGGTGTTTCACTACTCACAACTGTACACCTACTTTTGCCCCACCCTGTATGTTTAAACAAGTAGAGCTAATAATATTAAGAAAGAAAGTTTATTAGTCTTGATTCCTATTAAAATATGAAAGCTGGTTAGACAGATAGACAGACAGAAAGATGGATATCCCCATTTTTTTTCCTTTTTTCACTCTAACAGAAGCTGTAGGACTGCAGTCTTTCCTGTAAATGGAGGTGGAAACCATGAGAATGCTTTTCTATTGCCCTGTAGGAAATGTAATTACAGCTGACGGGTGAGAACTCTCAAAACACTTCTGAAACTTAATACTCCCAACAGATTGCACTGGCTGGAAGTTTAAGTGCATTAACAAAGGATTTAGACAAATCCTGGATGGCTGGGTCGTAATC
This sequence comes from Micronycteris hirsuta, assembly GCA_004026765.1. Lineage (NCBI taxonomy): Eukaryota > Metazoa > Chordata > Mammalia > Chiroptera > Phyllostomidae > Micronycteris > Micronycteris hirsuta. Next base: position 24,736 of record PVJI01009015.1, read on the forward strand.
AGCCATTTCAAGGTAATTAGAAATTTAGAGGTAGAAGTCTTGTGAAAATATGTCACGGCAAAGGTAAAGGTCCCTTTAAGGCACTTTTAGAGAGAGGATTCTGCCCAGTTCTTGTACTTTATTCTTGAACAGAAATTCTAGATACCTTCAGTAGTCGAGGACTTTATATATATTTGAGTTCTTGGCATGGTCCCCAGGAAGCACAGTAGCTAATTCAGGCTGAACCTCAGGCAGCACTAGATAATCTCATTATAACTGATGAATTCCAAGTTAAATGTTATGTATCAGGAAAGAGAGATCATTCTTTGAGTTTATTTTATAAGAAATGTATACTTCTTCAACCTCTGTGCCTATTTTCTTCTACATAATTTTCTCTGATAATATTATACTTAATTATAGAGATAATTCAGATATAATTATACTATGTAAGAAAAAAGGGAAGGAATCATGTAACTTGAGTGAAAATGAATCATTCTGATCTCTTCCCTTCCTGTTATATTGAAGGTCTGAAAAAATTTGAGTATGCAATAGACTGATTACAAAACTGTCCCGAGTTCTTTCTCTTTCCCTGTATTTGCACCTTTTGCAATGGGATTTTGCATTTCCTTCAGTCAAGAGGTGCTCTATTTTCCCAACTCTTATTTAGACCAGTTGTCAGCCTCCCATCAGGGAACTGTCAAAATGTTCTTTGTCTGTATGAGTCTATTTCTGTTCTGCTTGTTTGTTATTCTGCTTTTTGGATTCCTCATATAAGTGAAATCCTATGGCATTTGTCTTCCTCTGACTTATTTCAGCCAGCACAATACTCTCTAGGTTCATTTATGTTGTTGCAGATGGCACAATTTCATTCTTTTTTATTGTCGAGTCATGTTCCTTTGTATATATGCAACCCTTCTTTTTTGTCAATTCATCTGTTGATGGACACTTAAATTGCTTCCATATCTTGACTTTGGCCAATAAACTCAATGAAAGTGATTATATGCAAATTCCAAGCCTGAAGAGCTCAGGACTATTTCCACCCTCCCTTTGAACCTCTGGCATGGACACAAAAACCACGCTGTTGGAGGATGAGAGAGCACACCGAGAAAGGGCCCGGTCGTCCTCAAGACTAGCCAGCTGACAGCAGATGCGTGAGTGAGACTGGTTAAAATCACAATAATAGTGCAAGTGACCTATAGATCCACAATTAATAACACATGCTTATTAGTTCATGAGACTGCATTTTGCACTGGTTTGTTAGACACTAATAATTAAATAATAAAGGGGTGAAGAATGTAATTGAGTTACTATTAGCATTATCATAATAAGCATGTGGTTTCACACTCTCTCCCCTCAGTATTTCCTTGGTGATATTAAGTGCTTTTGAAACAAATAGTCACATATAAAAATCTAGGAGAATAAGGAGAAAGATATACACAAAACTTAAGGTAATAAATCTGCCAAAATACCATTCATTTATTGAATGGATTATTAGAACGAGACAAGTGTATATTTGTACAATGATGCACATACATTAAAAATGTATAAAGCAAGAATAGGAGTGAATTAATTATAAGAAAATATTTTAAGCACTCTACCCTATTTTCAATAGATAAGATATATGGATTATTCACCCAGGCCAGGTTGCTCGGTTGATTGGAGCATCCTCCCAAACACCAAATGGTTGCGGATATGATCTCTGTTCAGGGCACATACCCAGGATGAGTTGGATCCCTGGAGGAGGTACAAATGGAAAGCAACTGACTTTCTCTCTCACATGAGGTTTCTTTTTCTTTCTCTCTCTGTCTCTCTCTCTCTCTCAAAAATCAATAAACATATCCTTGGCAAGGTTAAAAACATTTATAAATTATTTGAAGAACAAGGTTACCAAAATGAACCTAATAGAATATTCCAGTCAACAACTGCAGAATGCACTTTTTTCCCACACTAAAGAAAATATTTTTAATAAATTGACCACAGACTAGGTCATAAAGCAAATCTCAACAAATTTTCAAAATTAGAATCACATAGAAGAGTATGGCCTCTGATTAGTGATAAAGAGGAGTGTTATAAAAGAATAAAATAGTTAATTCTCTAAGATTATATAACAATCCTAAATGTGAATGTACCTAAAAGCATCAAAATATGTGAGCAAAAAACTAATAGAACTATAAGGAGACCTAGATTAATTCACTATTATTGCTGGAGATGAATACCCCACTTTCAGGAGTGGATGTATCCAACCAGTAGAAAATCAGTAAGGACATATTTTGACTCAGCAACTTCATCAATCAACTGGATATAATGGACATTTATAGACTACCTCATTTAACAAGAGGAGAATACACATTCTTTTCAAGTTCACATGGAACATTCAACAAAATAGACCACATCCTGGGCCATAAAACATGCCTTAACAAATTTAAAAGACTAGAAATTATAGTGTCTGCTCTTAATGGAATTGAACTAGAAATCAATAGCAGAAAGATAGCTAGAAAATGCAAAAATACTTGGAGATTAAACAACACTCTTTAAAATAATACATGAGTCAAAGAAATCTTAAGAGATTTAAAAATATTTTGAACTAAATGAAAATGAAAATTTAACTCACCAATACTTGTGGGATCAAACTACAGTAATGATTCTATGGGAATTATAGTAGTGAATGAATATATTAAAAGGAAGAGAGATCTAAAAACAATAATCTAAGATTATAATTTAGGAACTAGAAAAAGGAGAGCAAATTAAATCCAAAGTAAGCAGAAAAAAAAAAAGAAAAGAAATGGAGCAGAAATCAATGAAATTGAAATAGGAAATCAGTACAAAAATGAATAAAATCAACAAAACCAAAAGTTTGTTCTTTGAAAAGATCAATAAAATTTATAAAGCTCTAGCCAGACTAGCTAATAAAAAAAAGAGAGGACACATATTACTAATAGCAGAAGTAAAAGAGAGAATATCATTACAGATCTCATGTACATTAAAATAATAATAAAATGCTATGAATAATTCAATGTTAATAAACTTGATAACTTTCAAGATAGAATTTAAAACTATAGTGTTTTAAATAGCAGAAATAGAATATCTTCGTTAACATGAAATAGGCAACTACTTATTAGATTTGATTAAAATGCTCTAAACATAAAACAATGATATATTGTTTTCTGTGGAAATCAACACTTGTGCTTTTGCAAGACTTTGGTTTTAAATGAAGAGGCAATCAAAAAACTGGGAGAAATATTTGCAGCACATATTATCTGATAAATTCTATTAATATTAGGTATGAAGCTCTTCATTTATACTCAATGTACTCTTCTGTGTGAGAATTAGATTTCTCATTTAAAGTGAAAACAAATGAATAAAAATAGCAAAAAAAAAAAATAAATAAATAAATAAAACTTCCAAGATTTGAGCATCATGCTTTAAGTGGCAAAATTCATAAAGAGAACTTCTAGGACCATACCCAGATGCATTCCTGAACAAAAAGAGCTCCCTTTTCACACTAGATTAATCAGCTGTTTTCCCACCTACTTACTGTAGAAACAGTCTCCCTTCACAAAAAGACAGGAAGAATGCTAAAGAACTTTTCCAACGAAATAATCAAGGGAGCATAGGACAATCTGGAAGTGCATAGTCAGTCATTCATATGTACATACTTATGGACATGTAGATTTAAAAAAAATCCAGTCTTTATGTTACTTTTTATTTAGATTCTGTTCTAGTACCTCTTCTCAGACCATGGTAATGCTGATTGGCCATCTGGGAAGCGTCATTGCAGGGGACAGTCACTATTCCCTGGCATCCTGACTCACCCTGGAGGACAAGGCCATGACTGCGTCCAGTCATTTCAGACTTAGGAAAACCCCATTGCACAGCATACTGCTTAAAGTTTTCTTTCCTTCTTTTAAAAAAAAATATTTATTTATTTATTATTTTCCCCATCACCATTTATTCCCCTATACTCTCTTCCTCCTCCAACTCCCCCACATAATCTCCACACTGTTGTCTATGTCCATGAGTTCTTTCTCTTTTTTTCTTTTTTGCTCAATCCCTCCACCCCCCCAGCCTATTCTAAAGTTCTCTTGATGACAAGTTCGTTTTATGTTTGAAGTATGTTCATTGTCAGTTTAAATGGAAAGTTTAATAGACATCCTTGTATACACAAAGCTTTAGCTGGCAACCATACTGGGCATGCTATGCATGAAGCTCCTGTATTCTTTGAGTCTTTTCTATTTCCAAAAGTTGTGCTGACTGCTATTGATGAAACCGAGGCCATTTCCACCATGCAAAAGCCTGCTGCTTCTACCTTCATTGATTTTCGGCTTGTGCTACTCACCAGGGAGTAATTGTTAGAATCTCTCGTGGATCAGGGAAAGCGTGCAACCTCAATGTTCAACAGCTGTTATCACCAAGTAACTTTCAGAACCTTTTTATAACCTAATTGCACCCATACTCAAAGAAAGGGGATATTTAGTTTGTCTAGTCAGAAAAGAAAATTTACTGAAAAGGCTCCAAAATTGCAACAGCGAAATGTTTATATGGAGTAAGCAAAGTCGGCTTACAGTTGTACGTGAAACAGAGTTTAATCTTGTATTATTATTTATTAATTATGATCTTATTTTCCATATGAACAACTGTAAGCCTACTTTTATATACCCCTGTATAAATTTTTTTTAGATTAGTGTGTTTCTGCAACATTTTATTTTATTTTTTAACTAAATTTACTGGGGTGACATTGATTAATAAGCCCCCAAAAGTCAAGAAACATGATTTCACTCATGTGTGGGATATAAACCTAGATTGGTGTCTTTTTAATTGAAAAGTACTATACTAATATGGTAAACAATTCAAACAATATAAGAATATGTGCAATGAAAGTCAAGAGGCCCCTCTACTTTAGGACCTCAAATCTTTATTCTTAGGGGCAGCCACGCCGAACAGTTCCGGGTACACTGCCAATGGTTGATTGGAGTGTGCAAGCATCATTGTGTGAGTTTTATATGTATTAGAGATATCATGCATACATAAACAAAACACAGAGACAAGCATATGATATACACTCTTATGCAAATATGTTTTAGCTTTATTTTTAATGTACATGTAATAAAATTCACTCTTTTCGATGTGCAGTTCTATGAGTTTGACCAATGAATAATCATGGAAACATAATCAAAGTACAGAACAATTGTCACTCCTCTCCCTAAAAACATTCCCTGCATGCTGTCCTGTTACCAAATCTTCCCTCAACCTTGAACTTCTAGCACTCACTAATGTTTTCCTCCCTATAGTCTTGCCTTGGCCAGAATGTCATATAAATGGAATTATAGTACGTGACCTTTTCAGTCTCATTGGTGTCATTTGGCAATATGTATTTGAGATCCATGTATTCTGTATGTGTTGATGGTTTGTTTCTTTTTAGTGCTAAATAGGATTTTATTGTATGTATGTACCATTGTTTGTTTATCTATTTCCCAGTTGAGGGGCATCTTGATTGTTTCCAGCTTTGGTTATGAAGAACAGGCCTGCTATAGATATGTCATGGATAGGTTTTTGAGAAACAATAGTTTTTACTTCACTTGGGCAAATACCTAGAAGTGGGTGCCTATTGCTTTTAACCTAATATATTTTTAATGCTATTTAATATCAGCATTAAAAACACATGCAACACACATACTTCACAAACCTGCTTCTCTGGAGATGATGCGTCTCAGCCTCTAGCCCCACCTCATTGCCCGGAAACAGTCCTGGTGCTGAGAGGTGTGTTTAATTTCTCTTTTCTTTCCTATAATTTTCTAATTTCCTAAAATGAGTAACAATATATTGTCTACCTAACAATAAGAAAACAACAACAAACTGTGTGTCCAATATTTGAAAGTGCCTTTAAAAAAATGGTGCTAGATTTAATTGGCTTGCTTAACGTTTTCCAAATCTTTGAAGGTTTTATAACTAAATCCAAGCAGCAGTTTCTCGAGTCTGTCTGAATTTATAAACACAAGCTGTCTAACCTATTGGAGCATTTGGTTTAGTGAAGTGCTTACTGATCCTATTTTTCCATGTTGATATCCAACAGATTCACTTAGAAACCAGCGTGGTGAATATCTCTGACTTGATTGGTTGTAGCAACTTGAAGGCATTTAATTCAGTGAAATAAATGGTTTTCTGGATGCATGATGGGAAATAACTGGCTGCATGTTTAAACATTGTGTAAATAGCCATTGTGTAATTTTCTCTAGAAGGAAGATAATAATGAGCACAGACAGAAGTTTAAATTCAGGGAACTTAGTAGTAGTTTATAAAGTTTCTTAGCACTCAACTCTGTCTGGTTGCTATCCCTATGGACATGAACAACAGTGTGGGGATTGACTGTGGGAATGGGGGGCAAGATCCAGGGAGGGGGTGAAGGGGAAACTCTTGGGAACAACAGTAGTAGCATAAACTATTAAAAAGCACTAAAAATACACTTGTGGGCGTCTCAAGGCATTTGGCCTCTTTGATTTATGAATACTCTTGTAGTAATAAGATTGATGGGAGACATTTGCCATGTATATTCCCATCATAGTTTTAGTTTCGGGAATTAGAGGATCCTTGTTAAAGAAAACCCCTGACATAGATTGCCTTGTGTTAGGGGCTGAATTATGTCCCCCAAAGTTCCTATGTTGAATCCCCTAGTTTCCTAGGGTTCCACTTCAGATAGTGCACTCCCTGGTTTCCTCTGTGATTAGATCTCCTCTCCTTAAGGATCATCTTCAACACTTCTTGAATTCTCGCATATAGAATTCTCATCTATTTTATGCACCCTGCAAACGCCCTATATTTCCAGAACTTCATCTCTCCTCCAACATTTGACACACTTTCCCAGCGATTACCTCACTCTCATCTTCTCAGAGTATGTCTTCTATTAGCGAATGTGAGGTGGCACAGAAAATAATTTTTAGTTCTGACAATAATGGCTTGGTTTCTATGATTTATTTTGTATTTATAGATTTTTAAAATAAGAAGCACTTATCTCAACATTGGCATACCCAATGTCGACAATGTATTATAATTATTAAGGTGCATAGAAGCAGTGTCTCTGTCTAAGTCCTTTAATATCGTTTCAGTTTTCATAGAGTATCAGTGTAAGAATTATTTATATTGCCAGGTATTATAGACTTTGGCAGGGAATAGAGCCTGGTAAATACTTACTTGATTAAATATGAGGATGAATAATAAATTAATAAATGAGAATTAGTGTAATTTGAGGTTTAAGCTCAAGGAAAAAAATGTCTTACAACCACCACTGAAATTACCTATGCAAATATTAACAATGATGTTATTAATGATCTGATTCTTGGATGTGCGTGTGTGTATACCGTAAGCCAGGGTGATCGATCATTTCAGAATGGAGAAAGATTGAAAGACTTTGACAAATGGCATATTTACACTGTAAATTTAGTTCCTTGAGGGATCACTTACTTGATAAGTGATCAATGGGAAAATAGAACTATTTTGCAATAAGAAGTGAAATAAACACCCATCACCCTTAAGATTAAAAAGGAAGAAGCCTTATCAGTAATGCCTGAAATTCTAGGATATGGGTCTTCAGTTGTGATTACAGGCAAAACCAAAATGATCCTTTGTTTTGTGATTGCAAGTGGCCATGAGGAGCTTTAGAATAATAATAATAAAAAAATCCACTAAGCAATCATAGATAAGAAGATGTAGATTTTTTAAAATGCGAATGAACAGAAAGAATACAGAATCTTGATGATTGTAGCCTTAGAGATGTAGGTCAATGAAGCATTTAACAATTAGAGTAAGATTTTATATTTTCTTAGAGAAATTACTAATATTTTCATAATGTGTGGATAGTATTTCTGAAACCAGTTAATTTGTCTTATCTCATATTTACACTGTTCTTTAAAACGGCGATTTCTTTTGTGTAATCAAGGAAATTGTTATACAGCAGCAATCCAATGGACCCCCCACTGGCCTAGCTAATGGGTTTGATTCAGTCTAGTTTCCTTCATACAGATAGGTCTCAGCAGTGATTGTGGTCCCCTTTGGAGGTGCCTGCGGAGTGACAGGGAGCCAGGGGCATTGCCACAGTGATATGGACCATGAAAGGTATGAAATGACAAATCATGTAGGAGCTAGGCAGCCAAGTCTCAGGGCATTTGTGAGACACACCAGAGATTCCCGGGACTGCTTGGGATGATGTTTTGAGAGGTTGGAGTCGGAAAAGAGCAGAAGATGGCCAACATAGAGAAATCCCCTTACCAGACTCATACTACCTGAGAATATTTGGCTTTAGGAAAATTTGTTATAGGTAGAAAGTAAAGTCATATTATCACAATCCATGTGTATTAGTTTCCTGTGGCTGCTGTAACAAATTACCACAAACTTGGTGAGTTAAAACAACAGGCATTTATTCTTTCATGATTCTGAGGTTGGAAGTTCTAAATCAGTTTGACATGTCAGGAGGGCCGCACTCCCTCTATAGGCTCCAGTGGAGAGTCTGTTCCTTCCCTTTTGTCTTCTGGTGGCTGCTGGCATTCCTTGGCTCGTGTCTCATCACTTCAGTCTCTGCTCCAACTTCACATCGCCTTCTTTTCTGTTTGTGTCAAATCTCCTCTGTATTTTAAGCATACTTGCAAGTGGATTTAGGGCCCATCTGGATAATCCAGGGAAATCTCCCTATCAAGATCCTTACCTCAATCCCATCTGCAACGACTCTTTTCCCTTGTTAGGGGACATTTATAGGTTCCAGGGAAGAGGACCTGAAAGTGTTGGGTGACTATACCAGGTGAGAAAAGACAACAGCAAAAACTGATGAGAAAAGAAAGAAAGGAGGAAATCATAGGCCAACAGCCTCAACTTCCACTCGATACCTTAATTGCCTATTTTCAACATTTTGTTTTCATCCTTGTCATTATTTCAGTCCCCCCTCTCCACTTTATCTAGTTTTGTCATCATAGGAAATGTTCACCACAATGACTACACGTAAGAATCACCTGGGTAGATTTATGAACCTGTAAATGCTCAGGCCCAACCTCAACCCAGTTAAAACAGAATCTGTGGGAATGAGTCCTGGGTAGTAATATAGCTTTTAAAGCTTCTCAGTAGATTCCAATATGATGGCAATGTTAAGAACCACTGCAAGAAAGGCATATTAATTATGCTTGGCTTACAGGTCCGGGTTGTATAATGGAAATCACTGGCTTTGAAATTTTAGTTTGAATCTTGTTTCTGACTTTTATTAGCTATAAGACCTCAGACAAGGCACTCTAGTACCTAGGCTTATTGTAAATAGTACATTGATATAGATGTATGTGTGTGTATATAAATATATGTATCTGTATACATAAATAGGTATATTCGTTTATAGTATATTCACTATGCATATTCATTTATAATATGAATATTAAGAATATTTGTTCAATAAGTGCAGGAATGTCAGAAACTATGCTAAATGCTGTAACACTGCATTAAACGATAGTGATAAAATGAAGAGAAAAGCAGATATGATTGCTGCCCATGTGAGACTTGTACTATAATGGGGAAAAGAGACTTTATGCAAATAAAGTTCCCCAAAGACGTGCTATTGAGGAGGAATAGTGCTATAAAGCTCTCTAATGGCATTGGTAGTGATTTTACTCAGTCAAAATGGTCATGAAAAGCTCCTCAAAAGAAGTGATTTTTGAGCTGAGATTTGAAGGATAAGCAGGAGTTATTTCAGCAAAGTAGGAAAAGAGACTAGTACATTCAAAACCCAGATTGTGAGAGGGCTTGGTGAGCTCGTGGCCTGGAGGTAAGCCAGGGACCAGTTGAGAGAGTGCAGTGATAGGAGAGCAAGACAGGGCAGGGAGAAACAGTGATGGGGCAGTTCATGCAGGGACTCAAAGCCATGTTAAGCAACCCTGCCTCCATCCGAATGCAGTGGAAAGCCACCCAAGAGTTTTAACCAGGAAATGCAGGTGGTGATTGTACTGAGGAACTTGGAGAAGCTGAGTAGATGCAGATAGATGAGTAAGTGTGCTGTAGAAAGTCACGTCAAAGATGGTGGTAGCTTACACTAGTGTGATCATGAAAAGATGGAGAAGTATGGGCAGATTGAAGAAATATAAAGGACATGGAACTACAGGGCTCAGTGAGGAAGGATGTGAGAGAAACTAATGAGGACTCCTCCATGTCTGGTTTCAGTGACTGAAATAAAGGTGAGCCATTGACAATGATGGGAAACTAGAAGATAGTCAGGTTTAAGGAAGCAGATCCGGTGGTTTGGTTTTGATCTTGTCTACTTTGGCATTTCTGTGAATTATTGAAAAAAAAAATCAGGTTGGCATTTGGATATGCAGCTCTGTAGCTAAGAGAAAAAGGTTAGGATGAAAACAGGTATTTATGAGTCTTCTGAGAATGAGCAGAAAATGAAGCTACAACAACAACTGAGGTTTTTTTGGACAGAGCGTTGGGTGAGAAGACACGAGAACTCGAGGCTCAGCCTTGAAGAACTATGGTATGTACTGGCCGAGGCCGAAGAGGACAAACTCGAAGATTTGGCAAAGAGAGGTAGGGAAAAAATCTAGAGAGTATTTATTAATGAATTCCACCAAAGATAATTTTATTTATAAGGGAGTACTCAAGAAGTTTGAATATTGATTATAAGTGAGGTAAGATGAAGACTAGGAAGAATCCACAGGCTTTAATGACATGGAGACCATTGGTGACCCTTGGAAGACCAGTACTGGACAGATAAATAAGCAAAGAGCCAGAATGAAAATTACTGGACAGTGCATGGAAAATGAGAAATTGAAACATATGGATGAGGAAGTTGAGAAATAGTTTGTGAGAAGAGAGTACGTTACTAAATAGCTTTGAAATGTTGAGAGATTTTTGTTTCATTGTTTATTTATTTAGGACAGATTGAGAGCTTTTAATAACAGTGAGAAGGTGAATTATAAGAGTAACAGTGGATGCTTCCGAGAAGGAAGTAGCTTGACCTTGGATAGGAGCGCGGTCTCCTTGTTCAAAAAAGGAGAGAACAGAATGGATGCACATGAAGTGGGATTGTATGATTGGTCTCAGGGAAATGGATAGGCTTCTAGAAGAGAGCTTCTATTCTTTCTTTCAAATTGATCTATTGAATGGGTAGTAGAAAGCGAATTTTAAGAAGAGGGCAAAATTTGCAATAGACATGTGGGAGTTTAGTGGCAGAGAATGAGTTGGCCAGACAAATATAATAGGATTTCTAAGTAAAGTGTTTGCTTCCATCAAGGATGCTATTTTTTTCAGAAGTTCTAATACTGTATTGTGTAAACTTTATCAAAGTTCAGTTGTTCAGGGCAGAGAATTGAAGTCACCTAGGTTTGGAGGGGAAAAGGAAGTTAGGAATGTCCAAGAATATTAGTAACACAGCACAACAGATCCTCTATAAAACTAATAATCACTCATTCCTCCACCCCCCACACATGTGCCTATTTTAGATCTTTCCTCTCCCCTCAAAGTTCTAATTCTCCTTTTCTTTCCACTACTCTCTCAGAATCTGAAAGCCACTCTACTTTGTAGAAAGAATAGAAGTGGTCTGACAGAAATTTACCCATTTCCTAAGACCAAACTTTCAAATTTGCGATTACCATTCAACCTGAACTTCATGTAGAGGAGAGCGAGAGGCGCTGAAGAATTGGAGGTCTCTTTTTCCACTTAATTTTTACATAAGTATTTATAACTTCATCAAGTTTCTAAATTTCCTTTTAATATGAACACTCTATTGCTTCAAATTATTAGAAGATTCTCCTACTAATATTTCTATTTGTTTTACTTGATCTTGCACTTTCTTTCTTTTTTTAAAATTACTTTATTGTTCTTCAGTTACAGTTGTCTGCATTTTCTCCTCTTCCCTCCTCCCCATTTTTTATATAAATCTTACACTTTCTTATTTTAATGTTTTAATGGGTCAAGTAAGAAATGCTTTCAAATAGCCCCTAAGATATATAGTTTGGAGGTGCCTGTCATGTTCTTGAGCTGTGACAGTGACTGCTTAGCTCAGATGTTTAAAAGATGATGCTGACGAGGCCAGGCTGGTTAGTGCCCCCCTCCTCTTTGGCTTCAGACTGGCCTCTCTCCTGCTCCTCAACTCTCTCCCATGAACAGATCATCAGTCTCACAAAGAGCGTGGGGAGAGTGGAGCAAATGGGACTACAGATGCGTCAATTCTGTGGAAAGAAAATGCAGCTCCCTTGATATGCTGTTCTTTTTGAAAGAATAAAATGTCTTCATAAGTGAATTTAGTGTTTCCAATGTACCTTCACATCTGTTATCTGCAAATTCTGAGGTAGAGGGAAGAACATTACTTTCTCTGTTGCTCAGATGTGAAATACGAGATTCAATGATGTCGAGGGGCTTACCCATCAAAGAAGGTGAATTAACCACATCCTTTATTTTCTGTATATCTGATGCTTTAACATCTGGGGCCTCGATGCTCTGGAAAGACCGCCCCTTCCAGGGCTAGAAAATTCCTAGGGATCGTAAACAACTCATGTGTGACTGTGTCTTCAAACACGAACCAACCCATCCGGAGCCCACACTCCTATTGTCACCTCCATCAGACTCTCACACTTGACCTACCCAGGGCCAGGTGTCAGAAATCAGGGAAAGCTCCTACCAGGTGTCAGAAATCAGGGAAAGCTCCTACCAGGTGTTAGAAATCAGGGAAAGCTCCTACCAGGTGTTAGAAATCAGGGAAAGTTCCAGCAGGTGTTAGAAATTAGGGAAAGCTCCTACATGCCAGGGCCTGCTGAAACTATTCAAACTAGCCAATCCTAAGCCTACTTACCCTGCCACCCCCATTCCTGACAGAAGAAAACACAGTGAAGGCTCTTGCCCAAGGCTTCTCCCTCTTCCCCTGTCTCCTAAACAACCCTTGTGCTTCTGAACCTGGCTCCATGGGGCATGTTATGCCCTTCTCTTGGGAACGAAGAGTGATAAGATGTCTTTTCTTTGGCAGTTATCTCCTGACGTGTTGGCTTTTTAATACCTTAGCTTTTCTATTCTTGCACTATATTTTAAAGTAGTTGTATAAATTAAAAGTGGTGAAGTCGGAATTAGAATCCAGGTTTTATTTTCTTTACATTTTACCACTCTACTAAACTTGAGGTGAAGCAGGGGAGGAACCACATCTACTGTGTATTGGACTCATTCATACATTAAATATTTATATTGGGAGAACCCCTAACATGTCAGGCAGATGCAAGCACTGGATATCTATTGATAAACTATACAGACAAAGTGGGGAGACAGAAAACAGAGAAGGGGATCAATGTATGAATATATAATGTATAATTACAAATCGTGACAAGTGCGATGGGTGGAAAGGAATACCGTTCTGTAGGGTGTCTACTTTAGATTGAAAGTCAGAGATTTTTTCGAGAAGGTAATATCTCACCTATAACCTAGAGGAAATGAAGAACCCAGCCAAGCAAAAAAGAGCATAATACAAAGCGCAAAAGCCCTTAGACAGAAATGATCTTATTTTCTAAGACAATGGAAATAAAACCAGGGTAGATACAGCACAGGGGAGAACACGGGATGTGGGACTGAAGAGGTAAGGAGCAGTCAGATTGCTCGTGTCCAGGTCTTGGGGGATGTGGAGTTTGAATTGTTTGGCCTGCGCAATGGGAAGCTATAGGTGGGCTTTAAGCAAGGAAGTGAAATGATTCTTTTTTGTGCACAAAGTTCACTCTGGCAGCTGCAGAGAATGGAGACAAGGAGAAGAGTAAAAACAGGAGACCAGTGAGGAGGCTATTTTGATAGATCAGAAAAAAATGTGTTAGTGATGACTAGGTCTAAGCTGATGGCTATAAAGACAAAGAGAATAAGACAGATTTAAGATGTATTTTGGTGATGGATTAATTGGATGTGAAAGGGTAAAGTGAGGCAATCAGACGGGCCAAGAGTAACTGGAAGGGTTCTGACTTACGCACTTAGTCAGGTGATGATGACGCCATGTGCTCATGTGGAGAAGACTGGGGAGGAATGTGTGTGTGTGTCTGTGTGTGTGTGTGTTTGTATACACAATAGGGGTGGATGAAGTAGAAATTGAGGATTCTGTTTCAAAAACATGTCAAATTTGACATATCTCTGAGCTCTTTCAGTGGAATAAGTAATAGACAGTTGCCTATGAATCTGCATGTCAGATATCAGAAGGCTGAGCTAAGATAGATTTGGGAAATAAAAGCACAGAGCTAGCACTTCACAGTGTTATGAAAGGATGCATTTATCTGGGGCAATATATAGAGAGAGAAGTAAAAAAAAACCATAACTGATACATGAGAAGCAATAACATTTTTAGGTAAGGTTAAGGGGAAAATGGAAAAGAATAACAAAAGTTGCAAGGGAGACATGAGCAAGCCAAAAAGTTGGACCATTTTGTAAGGTAGGAATTAGCTCTGTTTAATAGACTCAGAAGCTAATCAGCGAGGAAGTGGTGGAATGAGGATTCAAATTCTGTCTGATTTCAAAGTTTCTGTTCTGATTGCTCTGCCAACCTTTATTCCTGAAAAAAAAAAAGATAATAATTGAGGATTATATATTCTCAATGTATTCCAAACTGCCAGGTTATAAGTATCTCTCAGAATTCTTATTTAAAATTTTTTCCAATCCCTCTCCTTCTGATTATAGAGAATTCCCTTTCTTTCAAATCCTGTAAACACAGGCAAATATAGGTTGATTACAGAAGTTAATGTACTTTTTCCCAAACTTGCTGGAATCAGAGAGCTTAACTGATTGGCCCAAGGTCACCAGCTGGGAAGAGTTGGCACTTGAACTCAGATCACTCTCATGAATAATAAATAAATTATTCTCACTAATACTTTAATAATATGTTAGTATTAATGTATTTGCACAACAATTTATTAGTGGTTGAGGTTCAGAAACAAACCAAAACAGAGTTCAAATTGTGAGATATGTTACAACAAGAATAATGATTTCGGAAGGCAGTTGAGGGGAAAAAGAAAATTAAACCATAGAATCGACCAACCAAGGAAAAATAGACGTTCAGGTTGCAGTGACATTACATGGGGAAATAATTAGAATAAGATACAAAAAAATGCATTGGAATTCATGCTTTTGTTATTTTTCTTTGAATCACAAGGTGTAATTAATAGGGAAGAAGATAAAATGAGAATAAACAATTTTGTTCTGGTACCTATCAACTAAAACTTGACTTAACCAAAACAATGATCATTTTGGTTTGTATCCTGTATTGTATTATGAAGGTAGGAGACAATTAGGTTCACTGTTAGAGCTTAATGTGACTAGGAGATACAATGTGGGCAAATGGAGGTTTACAGTTGTGAGTATACAAAGCACAGAGTTTGTTCTTGCATTATTATTTAATTTAATTATTGTGTTATTTTCCATGTGAACAGCTGTGAACCTCCAGTTGCCCCACCCTGTATTTCATCCTATGAGTAATTTTGCAGATCTCAGAAAGTGATTAGGGACAGAGGGATGTAAGGGTTCTTCTCTCCTCTATTCCCAGCCAATTCTGATTGAATGTTTCTTCTGAGGCAGGTATCTCCCGGGATCTATGGGTGATTGGGTTCAAGTGGGAACTTGGGTTCTTGAGAGAAGTCCCAGCCAGAAGACCTGGCTCACAGTCTTCTTTTGTGAATGCTGGCTGGATATCTGCATCCTTCTGTCAGGAACCCGAAGTTGGGACCAAAAGTGGTTAGATCCTAGGAGAGCCTGATCCACATGTCAGAGGATCTCTGGAAGAAGATCGACATTGGACATCTCCATGAGCTTTCTGGCCTCTGTCTAGAAAAAAACAAGATAACAAGCCAAATCCTGAATCTCTTGAAACTGAGACAATAATTAGGGATATGATATTAGCAAGAATTTTTCAGGTGCTTTAGCAGAATACTTTTTCTTTACTGCTGGCCCCCTAGAGGAACACAGAGTTTCATTTCTCCCTATCTGTAGAGTCACCACCATGAAAAAGCTCTGATAACTCAACCTGAGATTTAGTGACCAACAATGAGAAAGGAAGAAAAAACTGATTGCACAGTATCCACAAGAGTGAAAGGGAAATGTAGAAAAAGACAGACTAATCTGAATAAGAAAATAATAATACTTAGGTAGAAACTTAAGCAAAGCAGTCCCACACTTTCCTTAACTTATTCTTAGAGATCCCCGAGGTCTTCAAGACAGTATTTGCATTTTAAATTTTAGACCAATAATAAAACTCTTAATGTAAGCATATATAGAATCATATGAAAAACCACCCTAAAATAGAGGAGAGCCATATGATTTTAATAAGTCTATATTTTTATTTGTATTTATGATCATAAAATGTTTAATTGATTAATTTGTCATCATTTGCTAGTAAAAAAAATTAGAGAGGTGCATCTGATAATATTTAATGATTCACTAAGTGAACACCATATGAAAAAGGTTTTGTAATAATTTGAGTGGGAAATATTTCTTTAAATGAGGTAGCAAATGGTACAACATGGAGTAGACAAATCAAACCCAAATTCTTCCATACAAATTCTCATCCGGTACCATACTCACGTTGTACATGGTGATATAGACACAGTAAAGCATTGTGTGTAACATGACATGATTGTCATTCATTTGATTTTTATTAGTATTTTTAGCTTTATTGGCTTGTTTATAATTTATAAATTTGTTTTGAATTTACTTGTATAGTTGCATAACAATTAAAAATGTCAGTTTTTTTAGGTTTGTACATATGTAACCAATTAACTCCAACACTAGAAGTTTATTACATTTTTTCTGTGTTTTTATATACATTCTTGAACTACATTCTTAGTTCAAAATATCTTGTTTTCCATTTTATATCCATAAAATATTTTATTCAAGATATATCCTAAATTGTATTTTTAGACATCCAATCTGTATGCTTTAGAGATCTGTGTTTTGGTAGGTAAAGCAAAAAAAAAAAAAAAAAAAGGTAATAGTTTATTTAACTCTACGTCCCAGGATTCAGAATTGTAATGTCAGATCAGTGCATCCATCATGTGTCTGTGAGTTTTTATTCCACACCCACACATGCGGTCACATGTTCCCCAAATCCATAATGCAGTGGGCCATTCAGGAAAAGGAAGAGCATTTTTTAGTTCAGCTACTGTGGGATCAAAAATCTGTTACAACCGAGTTTGTGATTGTTTATAAAATACATTGGAAAGGTAATTCTTTAGTGATGATGTTGTCTTCCATCTATTCGAACAAATATATGAGGAGCCCCAGGAACATTATGTTTAAATAAAAGGCGAAGAAAAGGCAAGTAGTGCTGAAAATGATGTTTTTAATAGAACTTGTCCTATTCCTCACATTCTCCCTCAGTAATAGATTATAAAAACACACTTTCTGAATTCCTTATTAGGGCTTAAAGGAATGCTATTATGTGTTTGTTTTTCATTTGTACATGTATTCTTGTTCTTCTCAATATTCTTCTTTCCACTCAAAAAGTCCCATTTCAAAAGATAGAAACAATTGAGGAAGGCTGTCCTTGATTTGTAAGCAAGATTTCAACATGCCCTCTGAGCAGGCCTAATCCTAGTGGCAATGATTCTGCAAATGAGTCTTTTTCAAGACACCTTTATCGAGACCACCTGGGAGGGGAAGGAAGACATAATTTTGACCAATTCAGATAGCATGATTCCAGAATTGTATCTTAATATCTTGGTCATCAAACTTTAGCTCACTGAATTGAAAGAAAGCAGTATGTGCTCTCTAAGAAGTATTTTTGATTGGTTACCACAGTAGACTTGAAAATGGAATCCTAAATACAACAGCAAAAAAAAAAAAAAATCACCTCAAGGAACATATCTGAGCTTTCACTTTAGATCTCAAATGCTTGATTCTCTGCTGACCATATTCACTTAGACCATCTGCAACTTGTTCCTCTCTCTAGTGACGTCTGGCCAGTTAATATGTCTTAGGTGTGATGCTTCAAGAGTCTTCAGCGTGTATAAAACAATTGATATATTTTGATTGAGCTGATGAGCATAAGATTGCTCTGGTAGATATATTGCAAGTTTTCACAAAAATTTGGAACTTCAACAGAATAAAAGACATTATAAATTTTTATACAGTGAACAAAACATGTTTTCTTAGCTCTTTTCATTCAGTAGGAAATTATGTATAACTCATTTCAGATGGTACCCACACACTATACCCATCTACGTGATATTTGGTTTCATTTCACTGTTGGGGAAGAGTAGAGCAGAAACTCTGCTCATTTGCTCATCTATGGAAGAAAATATGAGACACAAAATGCAATTCAGTGTTCTTTCTTTATATGAAATTTTTGACTTATGACTTCCAGTAAGAACCCCATCAGAACCCAGCAATTCAAAGGAACTTGTCCTTGGGCACTTTTTGATTACTACCTACTTGGAGTAAATAAGTGGATACTTCTAGGAAATCTATTTCTTTTTAGTGCTATAGGACTCACTCTATATTATGAGATAAGAAGGAATATTGTAAGAAATATAAACTGCAATGACAAAAAAAGATCTGTTGAACTTGGTAGAGAAAAAATATTTTTCTTCAAAACTGTAAAATTAGAAAATACACTGTTTGGATTCAATTGCATTTATATACAGGTTTCAAATGGAGTTATTTCAAAAAGAATTAAAATATGAGGCTTTTCTCTCATATCTTGAATGAGCTGGTTCTGAATTCTTTTTTTTTTTTGCAGGAACTTCTCTTATTTAGCCCTTCCTGCCTTGCTTCAATTTCCTGCTCGTAATACCGATCAAGATTGTGGTCATTGCCTTTGGGTGGGTCCCTGCTGAATGAGTTACTTGCTTTCCTAAGATTGTGGCTTAATTGGTTTTACAAGTTTGGCAGGCCTTTAAAAATCAATGTGCTGTTTTCTGGTTCTGACTTCTCAGCTTAGTTCCTTTTTATATGCCAAAGAGCTCTAAAATGCTAGCGCATGACCACTTGAACAGTCTTCAGAGGTCGCCTTTGATGTATTCTGCACATCACTGCTGCTTAAAAGCAGCTGCAATTCTTGGCTCTCCTCTTAAGCATGTAGAGTGACATTGGGCAGGTCCCTTCCTGGTGCTGAGCCTCTTGGGTGAGCCGCCATCTAGGGCTCCCTTCCAGGACTGTTGAAATTGATTTAATATTTAGAGTAATCTTGTTACGTAGGTGGTATTGTCTCCATTTTGTGGATGAGGAAAACTGAAGCTCAGAGAGGATAAGCAACCTGTAACTTGTTCAAGTACCACCATCCATCCACTGCATCCTGATTTCTTTTCTCCCACGGTCAGTCATTGCCATGCCCTGCTGGTTATCTCTCTCTCCATCCGTACAGCCACTGCCATGGTGCTTTCAACCCTCAGCTTTAGCCTGGGTTTTTTAGCTGCCTTCTAACTGGCCGCACTGACTCCAGTTTTGTTCCCTTCCTCTAATGTTGTCAGTTTTTAAGATGTAACTCAGGTATTGCTTCTTCCAGGAAGTCTTCTGATCATCCCTTCCACTAGATTAGTTACCCTTCTCTGTGTCCCATAATGCCTATTTATAAAGAAATATCCCTTTTTAAGGACCTCTACGCACACAGTTTTTTAGTAAAACTCTATTCAGGAGGGAATTAAGGGGTATTTTTGTTTATCAAATTATTTTTGTATTTGTTCCTGGTGCCAAACTGTTTAGGGGAAAAGTTGAAGAAGCATAGAAAGAGACTTGAAATGACTGAGTGTCTGAAAATGCTCTTGCTTAAAACTTTTCCTGAACTTCTAATTGAGAAATCCATTTTGATTAGCAAGCTCTTCCTTGGAAATGCCAGAAAACATCGCTCTATGTTACTGTGAATCTCCTGAATCAGAAGTACACCTCAGGACCTGGAGTTTTGTTTGGAAATAAGGGTGTTCAGAGGTGGTGCACATGTGGGTGAGGCTTCTTGAAAACAGGATTCAATGGTGGGCAGGAAGGAGGAGGTACTGGATAGAGGGTCAGAGAGGCTGGCAGAGGGAAGAGCATTTGGCCCTCTGTGTTTCTGCTATTGGACATCATCCAGTAGGGTGGGAGTGTCTTAGAAATGACAAAGAAAGAGACGCAAATCTTTCACTTTGAACCTTCCTTCACCACTGCAGACTTCTCTAGGATGTTGACCAAACTGTCTGGACAAGAAAAGGCCAAAGAAATGTACTGTGAACTCCTCATCTCTTGCCCTTTGTTCTTCATTTTTATTATTTATAGATTTTCCTTTTCAGAGGGTCTTAGGGTGTGTTATCCAGGAGTACAGGAGGTCTATTTTTGAGTTTATGTTGTCATAAAAGGTGACTTTCAGTCCTTGTCTCTTTCTGCCAGCTGGGTCACCTGACTTCCTTGAGTTTATGGGTCATTATCCTTATTTGATGGGGGGCTAGGGTTGCTGTTTCCCACTTCAAGGTTTCACCTGTGAATATGTTGTTTCTTTGAATATAATATCAGTATTCATAATTTTATATAATTTAATAAATATAATATACTATAGTTATATGTTTTATGTATTTTCATATATACAATTCTGATCAGAACCAGGTCCAATAGGTATTGTTTTGATTGCCTGTGGCAGATCTGTTGATCCTCATGTGGCAGAGTGAGCTGGACTCCCCTTTAGCACAGTTTCTGGTTTCTGTCCTCCACAAAAGCACTTCCTCTGTTCTATCAGGCAGCGGATGTACTTCTGAACTCGTCTCTTTTTCAAAACCTACACTAAGTTGTACATGACCTATGGGGTCCCAATGCTTTCTTTCTATGGCACATTGGGTTTATTTAATAGCAGGCAAAATGAAAAGAAATTAGAGAATGGCTTAAAATTGTTGAATTTCAGACGTTAAGAATGGAGAGCTGATAGATGAGAGGCTTTCCAAAGCCCCTAACCCAGCTCCTACTGACAACATTTCTTTCCTAAAGTTAGTTAACCAGGAGCACTTTTCCCTTCCCATTCCAGAGACTTCCAGCTCTGTATCCACAGAAATACAGGTCTACCTTATGTTACCTAAAACCTTGGAGCTTGATGTTTTGCAGAATTTATTTTTTAAAAAGGAGGTAATACAATGAGAAGGAAGAGCACAGAGGGTTTTTAAGGTAGTGAAACTTCTCTGTATGACACTCTCATGGTGGATACATGTCATCATACACCTGTCCAAAACCGTAGATTGTACAACAGCAAGAGAGCCCTATGAGCCTGTGGACTTTGGGCAATAATGGTGGACCAGCATAAGTTCATTTACGGTAACGATTGTACACTATTATTTTGGGCTGGATGTTCATAATGGGGAAGGCCATACAGGTGTGGGGGCAGGGAGTAGATGGGAAATCTTTGTAGCTTCTTCTTAGTTTTGTGAACCTAAAACTGCTCTAAAAAAGTAAAGTCTATTTTTTAAAAAGGTAAGTCGTGTATATTAAAATATCACTAGTAGGGTCTGAAGTAATACCCAGTACTCAAAATAATATCTTTGTAGCAAAAATTATGCTCATTTATGCTAAGTAGGGTAAAAATAGTTTATAAGTAGCTTCAAGTTAATTCAGGTCAGATTTTGCCTCCAAATGAGTTTGTATAAAACTTGCAAAAATGTAGTAATAATAATTGGATTTCTGAGGTCCTTGGATTTTCTTTTTATACTCTCACTTCCAAGCTCTTACCTATTTTTTTTTTGTGAAAGGGAATGCTTACTAGTGTACCTTCTTTTATGAATTAATTGCCTAGTTCTATTAAGAGTAATTTTTTAAAAGGTAAATGTACCTGAGGAGTATGATACTCACATAAATCCTTGAATGATTTAAAAAAATTTTTTTACATAATTAATTTCAATTTAACACTTACGTTTTTTGTAGGGGAAAAAGTGTTAGACTGAGAATCTAGAGGCAGGTCTGACTTCTAGTCACATTTCTACTAGTAACTATTCATTTCATGTGAGTCAAGGGTCCTTTCATGCATAAAATAAGGATGTCAAGTTCAAGTCTATCTCTAAAGTTTGTGCTCATAACCTGGGCTTCATATTGGCTTCTGGAAGTCTGTGAAACCATTGCTAGGTAAAAGTGTGTGTGTGTGGGGGGGGCGGTGTACACATGAACCTTGGGGTGAAAGCATTATGGCCTTCATGAAATTCTAAAAAGAATGCATTAATTTTTTTCTTAACATTTTCATGATTTGATAAGTTTGAATTTGCATATATCAGATTTGCTTAAAACGAACTATAAGTGCAAATTTATGGCAGCCTCAGATAGATGTTTGATTATTGAGACAGTAGAGTCCTGGTTACAAAGATATACCCTGTATGGAGATGGATGTGAAAAAAGGAAAAGAAAAGACATGAATGATACTTCAGGTAGCTTGAGGAATGTTTAACAAGGAGCTATTTACAAATGTTTATATAAACATTTATGACATATTTTGTAACACATTATGAAAGAAAAAGGAATGTCGCAGCATCCAGGGACTACGCGAGGGAAGAGTCATTACCACCTTAGGCCTGCAGGGCGAGAGAAGGGGCCGTTCCACATCCCAAGGACAGCCATGATCTTGAAAGGAGCAATGCCTTTTTGCCCAGGCTTGCAGCTGTTCTTATGTGACCCCTCAGAAAGAGAGTTGGGAAAATAAATGCTCCCACAATCAGCTCTTCCCTCCATTGGCTTTTTCTCCAGTGCTAGGCAGTAGCCAAACTCCAGTGTAAGATGCAGGAGAGTGGGATTGTTGACGTAGGTCAGCCTCCCTGGGCGGAGGAGAGTGGATCTGGACGGGCAAAGGAAGCTGTCCAGCCAAGCAATGTGGAGTAGGTTAGATGGAAACAGGAGGAGCCTGGAGACAGAATCAGTCTCGTCGCTGCCGTGTGACCCAAGCCTCCCATGTGGCTCTGTTTCTTTGACCATCAGCTAAGTGTGAGGGTACCAGTGTACCTCGGAGAGTTTTTTTGAGAAATGCCCAATAACAATGGATGTGAAAGCTTGTGCAGATAAAAAGTGCCATATGGATGCTCCACGCTGTGGTCCTTGGTTGTAAGTCCTGTAGGAGCCATGCCAAAAGGAGGGGTGGCATGCGCCATGGGCTGAATGGCTCGAGGCTCCAGCTGGGGCTGAGCCAGCTGTTGGGAAGAACCCATGTGGTTTCATGGACATTTCTGCAGGGTGAGACCTGTCCTTTACAGGCTATGATAACATGACCAACAATATGAATCGATCCAATGATGGTATCAATAATAGACAGGTGAAATCAGCTATTTACTGCCCCCAATTTTAAAGATTTTATTTTATTTTATTTATTTTTATTTATTTTTAGAGAAAGGGGAAGGACAGGAGAAAGAGAGGGAGAGAAACAGCAATGTGTGGTTGCCTCTCACATGGCCCTCACGGGGACCTGGCCCGCAACCCAGGCATGTGCCCTGACTGGGAATTGAACCGGGACCGCTTGGTTCCCAGCCCGCACTCAATCCACTGAGCTACACCAGCCGGGGCTAAATTTTAAAACCTCCGTTTTTACCTGATTTTCATATTCTAGTGAATGCCACACCAAAATACAGTTTACCAAGCCAGAGCCTTGGAGATTCTGACTCAGATTCAATTCTGAGGCATAGAACCTAGAGTCTCTACCACAGGCTACCCTGGGTGATTTTTATGACCAGAATAGTTTGGGGACACATGATGAAGACAAGCATGGGTGGTCTTACTGTATCCATTTATTCCTCTCTCACTAAGCAGAATGAGCTGCAGAGAAGGAAAAAGTGGGGAGCTGGTTTATTCCTTATTGAGCTGATTCAGCTTCCTGATCCAGAAGGTTGGCGGAGTTCATGAATATGGGCTGCATATCATTTGCAGGTGCTAAAAGACTCTGCTTGAAAATGCCTCTCTCACTTCTGTTCAAAGCCTTCAAGTCTCACCTGACTCACTCTTTGGCATTAGGCCAAGAATGCCTCTTGTTCTAATGGAGTCATTACCTATGAACCAACATGGCAGATCGGAAAGGTCACTGGACCGGGAGTCAGAAAACCTGCTTCTGTGATTTATTATATTTCTCACCTCCAAGGCTCCTGGAGCCTCAGGTTCTTTCTTTATAAAACAAAAACAGATGAAATTAGTGGCTTTTTGTGCTATTTACTTAGTCTTTTGTCAAATTAAAGCTTACAAAAGACTAGGATATGCCAAATAAATAAAGATTCAGTAATTTTAATTAAAAAGGGGCAGAGGACTTATAAAGAAGTCTGTTCTACTTTTTCCCTTGCCTCCTCATGGTTTCCATTGTGACACGTCTCCGGAACCCTAGGAGTCTACCACCCACATTTGGAAAATCGCTGCAACACTGCAAAAATGAAATCTAAATTCTGTTCATGTTTAATTTTTAAAAGGTTCATCTGGGTACATATTAAACTGTTAACAACAATTTTACTTGGAGCCATCAATTCAAAGTAGTTTCTCAGACAACTTAATTATCTGAAATATCCAGAGAAACTAGACATTGAATACGCATATTTTGATGAAGCATGGGAAATAGGAAAGCCGGGTCGGGTCTGAAGGAAAAGACATGAGCAAGGAGCTGGATGGAAGAGCCGGAGACATCCAGAAAAGAGTGGAATATAAAGGCCTGGAGTTCTTTGTCAGAGGGGAGGAATTCTAAGGGGAAATGGGAATAAATAATACAGTAAAAAATAACATCATCAATTATGTAATTTTATGGATTTCTAACACATCCCCATCCTGTTCTGTCGTATCTTCAAAATGACCCCTCGATATAGTCACACAGGTTAAACATCTTCAACCTCCTTATCCTAGGGCCTCAGGCTCAGCACCAGGATATTTGAGTTACATAGTTCTTTGTGGCGGAGGCTGTGCCCCGAGAAAGGTTTAGCAGCTTTCCTGGTCTCTACCCACCAGTTGCCAGTAGCAACCTCTCTCCCAAGCTAGGATGACAAAAATGCCTCCAGACATTGCCAAATGTTTCCTTCGGGGCAGAACTGCTACCAGATGAGAACCACTGGTCTACATAAAATAATTCAGATGTGCAGAAGCTACAAGACTTGTCTGCAATGACAGCGCCGTTTAGTTAGGCCGTTCGTTCCCAACCTTGGTTTATTTCCTGGGCAATGTTGTTGGAATAGAACCATTTCTTCTTTTCGTATTTTGTTTACTCTTATATCTGAGCCTGACAACAGTATATCTCCCCACCTTCCATACCCCTTCCAGAAAATAGACATCTGAGACTTGTTTTTTTCTTAAAAGAGAAAGCCCTGACTTCAGGGGCAAATTTAGGGCAAGGATAGAGTCCGGCATTTGGTATACATGCCCAGCACTTGCTTGAAGGAATATTTGCTGTAGAATTTAGTCCAGGGCTTTGGAAGAAGCTGGTCTTGACAATTGATATGTTTATAAAAGACATTCTTTCGTCTGCTATTCATTCAGCTGCCTCCTGTATGTTCCCTCTTTAATGTTTTCTCTTGAGTCTTTAACAGCCATTTAGAGAAATTAGCCATTAGTTTCTAAAAACTCATCATGGTAATGAATTTCTATACCCCGAAACTGATATCATGGTCTATAATTTTGAACCTTGATTGGACTGCTATTGGAAAAGGAATTTATTGCTTTGAAGAGCTATAGGATCAATACACTTGGAATAATGTGCTGGGTAACCATGCCAACCCAACTTATATACAAGGCTGGAGGGTAAAGTGGTTTTAAAATAATTGACAGAAAGATAATTAAGTGTACTTGTGACAAGACATAAGATAAATGATGATTCACTTGACCCCTCTGGTATTTCTTTAGCTGAAAATAAAAAATAAGGCTAGCACAGCAAACGTTAAATCTAATAAATGATTCTCAAACAAGGTTTCTGTGAGTATTTCTCTAAGAGGAGACTTTCCCCTTATGGTATGCTTCCTTTTTTACATTTGGGCTCACCTCATCCAGTCTTTTCTCAAGAACTGCCAGAAACTCGTTTCTTTCTTGGGTAAGAACACAAAGCGAATAAACACGCAGGAAAGCAGCGGCACTCCGTGGCAAACCTGTACAACTGTGATGATTGTTGAGCTTTTCTTCGGTGGACCTTCCTCCTTTTCAATTCCTCTCCTTTGTGAATCATTCTGTATTTGTATTTAACGTGGTTATCAACTAATATCAGCCACCTCCAGCAAACGGTCTCCAGAACGCTGAAGCACTCCCGTTCCTGGAAGTGTACGAAAACCCTCTCAGGGTGCCTGGGCACGGATAATATAAAGTGAATCAAGTTTCCTATGTACTTTTTTTCTAAAACGGATTTTCCTAGGAAATCTGCAATTCAGATGTCAACCGACTCTTCTTTTCCACATTTCTTTCCCCTTTCATTTCACCCATCCAGAAAAAAAAAATAAAAATAAAAAAAGGTACAAAATAAAGGGAAAATTTGAAATAATGTCTGGAATACCTCCTTTACTCAAGACATCATCATCTCCATTTCTACCAATATCATTAAGAAAAACATTTCCAATTCCATTTTTGGGTTAAAAAGTGTGCATAATATATATGCATTTATTTGTTTAGAATAATTATATACTCGCAATAGTAATAATAAATCTCAATCCAGATGATTTTTATGACATTATAAAGCCTTAGCATCAGAGAAAAAATATATAGTTGTTGCAAAGAAATATGATAGGTGCTCAATAAAACTCAAATGTAAAAATATTACATTATAAGAAAATTTTGTGGAAGAAGTAAACTCAAAATATGATTTTGAGGTATACAAAGAAAATGTAAAATTCTTAATGAATTTTTAATGGTTGGTGGTACAAATTACCATGCTATTTATATACTGTGACATATTTAAAGATCTAATCCTAGAACTTTAAAACGTTAGTGCTTACAATATGTTGAAAACTACATCTTCATGATGATGTACCTGAGTACTAGGTTTCAAGCCTATTACTCTATGCCATGGACCACTTCTCCTTTTAAAGCCTGCCTGCTACCTCATGGGATGGACACAACTGTTTTCTTAATTAATGTCAACTAAAAATAGTAATTATAGATGAAATGTAACATGCATTTTTCTTACAACCTGAACCTTGGAAATGTGTTTCCACCCGAAACCTTGGAAATATTATGTTTTAACCCGAACCTTGGAAATATTATGATGCCTTTTGGCTGGTGGGTACACAGGTATTCTGCTACCTTTCATGTCACATATAATTAGCTTACTACACTGCCAATCCTTGAAATTGTCTTGATGAATCAAACAACCCCTTAGACAATGTGTGTCCCTAATTCTTATTTTTAAATATTAGGTGTTAGTTTCTTAGTTTTGAAGCATTACATTTGTTTTAACCTTCAGGATTTCAAATAGCTATGGATTTTATTATTTGATTGAAGTAAGGCAAGAAGACACCCACCAATACTGGGTTTTCTGCTTCTTGAATTTTTGAAGGAATTTTACATGTAACAGAACTTTTACTGCACATTAAAAACAGCGGGGTAATATGAATTAAAATGGTTTGGGGAAACATATTTTAAATTTCAATTGTCCTTAATGTGCCAAAGCAAATAAAAAATGATCCTTTCAAAACATAACTGGTAGTTCTAACTCACTTCTTAAATATAGTCAGGGCTTAATTTATTTAATGACAACATCAAATTACTGATATAATGAAGATGGCAATAAACATTTTTTTCTCTCCTCTCAAGATGCTATACCTCTCTGTGGAAAGGAGTTGATGTCTTTAATTTTATGTTCAGCGATGAATTTTCCCTTTTTTCTTTAATCCATGACCATGAGCAATTAAAATTGTTACTAGACTGTTTAAATTAAATTTTTTTCTTTGCATTTTCTAAGCGTTTATTCTATGGTATATATGAAATATGGCATGGAGGTCTTATATAAATAATCCAATAGACTCTGAGCTATGTGAAGAAAGGCAGCTTTTTATAAATCTTTGTATTCCTAGTGCTTCACTCAGTCGGAATATCATAGCAGGCAATAAATAAAGTTGTATTCAATTTTCTAAAGCAACATCTTCACTCCCAGGACAAATTATAATATACCAAATACATGTCTATCAATATGTAAACTACCCAGATAATTGATGAAAACTATCAGAATCATTCATATAATGTTCAGTTTTATTATATAGACTCACTCCTAAGTTCAAGAGGATTGCAAGGACAAGTAGAGTTTTTTTTTTTCAAAAAAGTAATTGGTGACATATATAACTCAGCTGCTTAAAAATATTCTGTTTATCCAAACTGGCAAATAATTCACAGCCAAGGACAATGAAAGTAATCAAAATTTGATTCCTCACCATTCTCCCCAGTACCATTTAAAATTTGTGTATGGTTTCCAGAAAGGTTGGCATCCATATATATAAGTAACGTCTGTCTGGAAAAAGTCTGGCCATTGTTAACATAATGAGAACAGTTTGCTTGTGCGACTAGATGTACCCTGGCGGTCAAGGAGAGTGGACTGGAATGCGCATGCTGTGGAAGCCGTTGAGTGGGCATGTGTGAGCAATCTAAGTGGCCGCCGCATTCAAAATGACTGAGTAGAGCAATGAATCTGCATATATTTTGTGTTAAGCTTGAACATCCCCGTGGCAGTGATTTCAACACGCATGTTCTGGAATTTACACGTTTTGAGCACAGCACCGTGTGATTCCCGTGTGAGCAAGTGTGGATCATGTCTGTGAAATGGGAATTCTCTAATAGGAATTTGGCAAAGATGTATCTTAAAAAATTCTGGCTTGCTGTGCCCTGCATATTACCTTAACCTGGTCCTGCCTGCCACTGGGCCTGAATTTACATCCTGATGCCCTGCTATGAGTAATCTTACCCCTGTTCTGCTTAATCCCATGAATAATCAATCCAATGTAAATGTGTGCTAATGCCCCGAATAAAAGCCCCGCTGGGCAAGCCACGAGGCTTTTCCTGAGATGGGAGGAATCAGCCACGTGGCCCTGGTCTCTCTTTCCCCGCGTGTCTTGGTATGAGATTCATATACGCATCAGGTAGCGGTCACCCACGGGTATTGGCAGGTATGATTACCCCCATGACACATCCCTTCATGGAAACTTCAGGTGATTCAGAAGGCTTTCGGTGACAATGCAGTGAGTGCAGCGCAAATACAAGTGTGGCACAAACACTTCGAAGGTGGTTGAGAACTTGTTGAAAGTGACCCACATTCTGGAAGGCCTGTGACAAGCGGAGCACCTGAGAATGCTGAATGCATACAGGCTGCAAACAACAAAGACTTCTGGCTTATCCCCAAACTAAAATCACCTTTGAAAGGGAAGGGATTTCAGACCATCAATGAGATTCAAGAAAATATGAAGGGACAGCTGATGGTGATTCCAACAAAGGATTTGCAGTGTTTTGAACAGTGGAAGAGACACTGGGAGAACCGTGTAAGGTCCCAAGGTGCCTATTTTGAAGGGGACAGAAGCATCATTGTCCTCTGTACAATGTTTCTTGTATCTTCTTCAGTAAATGTCTCTATTTTTCATAGTTCATGGCTGGATACTTTCCGAACAGACCTGGGTATACATCCCATTTGTCTTCGTCCCTGCTTGTTCCTAGCAAAGACAAATGTTTATCTCCTCTGACCAAACTTCAACTTGGAGATGGTTGGGAAAGGAGACAAAGCATTCTCAAATATTGGCACTCCACTGAGGAGAGAGATCCTGTTTGGATCTGCTTATTTTTTTCATAAGACTTTTGTTTGTCAAAACATATTTTCTTGAGTTGTCATAAATTATACTATGTAATGGTTTTGGTCCCAAATTCAATCTGTAAGCAGTATGCTCACAGCTGGCAAATCTGTTACATTTTGCTTTTGGCTTGCAACGTTTCATTTTATTTAAGAATAGCATCAGCTCAGAGCTGGCGCTGAAACACAGACGTGAGAAGTTTGGTACCCTTCAGTCCTTAAACCTGCAGCCTGGGCTTGTTAACCAGATGTGCTGAGTTCTGAGTTTTGCTCTGCCTCCCCTCCCTTCCCCCCTCCCCTTCCCTCATACACAACTTAATGTCAGTCAATAACAGTAAACATCTGAACTTGATTTATGTTCTTCTTCTTTAAAAAAGCACACTGCATTCTGTCCAGTGTTTATCTTGTAAACAACAATTGCAACCACAACAAAAAAATCCCACGTGAGGAAATTCTCTCTTTTTTTGTGTGTGGTGAAGGAACCAAAGCGAGAGGTCTGGGCGAGTCTCAGCCCTCAAGAACTAGGATCCAGAAGCTCACAACCATTTACGGGAGCCAAGATGAGCTAGTGTTCTGGAAAAAAAGGGGATGTGAGTTCCGTTCTCAAATGATACCAAAAGTCATTCCTGTAGCAGATGGAGTTTGTAGTTCCGAAAGATCATAGTAATTGAAGACCTATAGTTGGGTGTGATCAGTTTAGCCGTGTCAAGTATGGACACCTGGTTAGAGAGAACACATCCAGAGTGATCTCTTCCATCATTAGTTGATACCACAGGTAATATTTGTGTACTTTGCCCTATGATCGCTACCTGTACAGAAATATGAAATTTGATCTATTTAGGATATTTGGTATAATGTATTCATTCCTCCTCTAAATCTAAGTAATATGATTTTATTTTCATACATTTTATGTGTAAGAAATCTGTCAATTCTATAGAACCTACCAGTTCACAACATACTTGCATTCACGGTAGGCAGTGAAATAGTTTTTATTCTCACTTTATATGTGAAGTGACTGAGGCAGGGGACTAAATGCCGTGCCTAAAGCTACACATTTCTACTCAACAGGGAAGCTAAGACAGTCAAAGCCTGCAAGTCCACCCTCTTTCTTCTCTTTCAGGTTGCTTTCTCAACAACTGAATCCCATCATGCTCAGTGGTACTTCTAGATCCAGACTAGGGCTCAACCTGACCGGGGATGAAGTGGAGTACTGCCACTGGACAACAATGAATTCTCTTAGCCTGCTTTGCAGGATAAGGCACGGCCAAGTATATTTTTCTGGTTGCAAATGGCTGTTTGGTCATAGAGATCTATTTTTAGTTTCTTTTTATTTTAATGATTGGTAAATCATTCACATTCTTTTTATTTCACACATGAAGAGTGGTGTTATTCTTCTGCTGACTTCACTTGAATATAAAACATCTTAATGAGCTCTGGCACTGGGAAGGCATAGCTGCCTTTGTTTGCTTCTGAACCTTCCCAAAATCCTTTGCCTCAGTGGAGCTTTCTGGGTTCATTGCTCTTTTTAAGGAACTGTTAGTGGAGCCTGAGGGCTCTTGAACTTTTGATGCCCATGGGTAGTAAGATACTTTCTCAGCCTAATAGGTTCTTTCCACAATTGCTAGACTGTATTTGTTTTTCAATACCAGCAGGCTGGGATATCCAGAGGGGATCTTTGTGTATAATTCAGAAGAGTCATTTTCTTTTTTTTTTTTTTACTTGTTGTTTTAGTTCTTTTTTTCTTTTTGTTTCAATTTGCAGCTATCTGGGCATAAAACACTTGGTGTGTTTAGCTAATGTCTTAGAATGGAAGCTAAATGAATGTCTTCAATCTTTTCTTTCCTTAACAGACCATGATCTTCCAGAGCAAGAATTCTACAATGTGGGTGGTGGGAGACGGGAGTTCATCTTTGTATCTGCTTTGCTTAAAAGGATTGAACACATTCACTCCATTCTAATAGCCACCTATGACTCAGCCCTACTGTGTGTGAGTGAGTGTGTATGTTTACTATTCTACTTTCACAGACTAAGATCACTGATTCATTTGTAGTTTTCAGATTTAAAACAGTAGCTATTTAATCAACTAGAATTAAATAGAATAGAATTTAATCAAATCAAGAATTTCTTTTTTAAAATTAAATCCATTAAATTTAAAATTCATCAACTCTATCAGTATATGTAAAATTCTTTTCTGCAAAAGAGATAATTTCTTTTCTGTTGTTCTGCCAAATAGTACATAGAATAGAGTGCTCTCATACAGGAAGTAGTTGACAAGAATATCCTGTTTGTGTGTAGACAGCCTATTTTCTTGATCATTTTTGTTTTAAATCGTTGTCTCTAGTAAGTGAAATGGAGAGGTCAGGAAGTAGGGTGATGGGAGAGAGAGATGTTTTTCATTTTGTTCTACTTATTTTTTCAAAATTATTTTTGTTATTGTTTATGCTACTATAGTAAAATGTAGGATATTAATTAAAATTTCAGGGATAGTAAGTCCAACATATCAGAAAATGGCCATCATTGAGAAGAGAGTTTTGCTGTTCACAGTTCCCAGAGGTAAGAGCACACCGAGCCATGGCAGGAAGCGAGGCATGAGGCACACAGCAGGGCATCTTGGTTGATTGGGAGGAGCAGAAAGAGGGGAAAACTGTTGGCAAAAGCCTTTGTTGTGGGAAATCAGGGTAGGCAGCTTTAGGATGGTCTAGTTTGAGTCATTTCAGGGGGCTGTGGCACATAGGAGCAGTGCCTAGTTGTTTGATACCTAGCCCTGGAATGATTAAGTTGTATAGATAGTGGCCCTGAGTGTGCCATTCTAATAGAGAAGGCAGCCGAGGTGTGGGCTCTGGGTGGGTTGATTTGTATTTGAAAGACAAGCTCCTGGGTGAGTTGTTTCCTATCTCTAGGAATTCACCAGCCCTGGAAGGGGCTGAACTGTTAGGCCAGCAAGGCCCCAGATATCGAACAGCAGAATATGGACAATAGAAGACAAGGTTAATAAAGGGAGAAAGAGCAGGAGGGCTTAAGGTAAATTAAGAGAAAAGACACACAAAATGCCCTCCAACATATAATGATATTTTAGGAATTTAATATCTTAGTGCAGCTGAAGGGATCAAGGTTTTCCCTGACATATCCAAGGAGTTTTAAGCATTTCCTCTTGGCCTTTGTAGAGCATTTTACAATTTCCACTATAACAACACTTATCACAGTGCTTTATTTTCTGGTTATCTGTGTTCTCCACTGGACTAAGAAGCCCTGGAAGTTGACACTTAATCATTTCCCCTAGGCAGCGGTCCTAGCACGTTCCTCATCCTTTAAACCGTTTGAAGAAGGAAGGTGAAGGAGTATCAGAGAAATGGAAAGGAAGAAGGCAAGTGTTAAGGTTCCAAGGACAGCTAATGTAAGAAGGGGACTTGAGACTAAATCTTTAGGGAAACCTAAATGACAGAATTTGTAGGGAGGAGGCTAGTGACATGGGTATTGTCCAATTAAGTATACCACTTAGATCCTGACACCATCCAGCTTGGATGATACCAGTGCCACTAACCTTACCTCATGATCGGTCCTTGGGTTCGTGCCTGACTATAATTGTAAGAATGGAAAACAAAGATGAAAGGCTTATCATGAGCCAAAGTGTTCACAATCATAATAGTGTTCGTTAATAGGAATAATGTTACTTAGGCATGAAAAAATGAGAATCAAAAGCAAAAGTACATGTTCAATTGCTATACTTGAATATTAACAAAAGGGTACAACCATGGGCACCAAGTGGATCAAGATAGATATCTAGGTTTCTCCCCACTTAGGAGGTAAGCCGTGATGCACCATGCTGAGGAGAGAATTTATCAGCAGAGTGGTTATAAGGGGCTGACTGAACGTACCAATATCTGCCAACATCAGACAGAGTCTGACTGCAATTTGAAAGAAAGACAGATATGAAGGGAAAATACAAAATTGGAAATTGAGTAGTTTTAGAGGGGGTTGCATCCCATTGTGAGAAGCTAAATAGTACAGGTGCTGACATTGTCAAATTTTCCCTCTTGATATCACTTGAGTTCTTGCTATTTCAATTTTTGTAGGATACTCAAAGACACCTGAAGGAGCTTCTCTGGGATCAGGAATAATTGTTAGGACAACCAAATGAACCCAGACTAAGGGTGGTGTGAAGCCAATAAAAAGCTCTTTGTGACAACATAGAAAATAGAACTTACATCCTTTCCTGGACAGGTGTTTGATCAACTGGTTCTTTTAGCTCTTGGTCTCTGTCGTGTAGAATCAATAATTGATAACCTATGTCAGTGCTGGCAAATTAAGTTTAAACTTGCCTGTGAACTCCAGTGGACTGGTAGAAGCTGCCTGGAGCCTTGCATTAAACAATATTCTGAGAACACATCTCAGCTGAGTAGTAAAGGATACTGAGCGGTATTTGCCATGGACATGGCCATTTGTGACAAGTATTTATCACCCCATTTCTGGATACCCTCTCCTATACCTTGGGTGGTTAAGATGATATTTGCAGGCAGAGAGGCATCAATGGCTTCTCATACAATTCCTACGAGAGCTGTATCTCCGTTTAATAATAGAAATATGAGCCTTAAAAGTTTCCTAGAACTCTTTGAATATTTTTTTTAAATAACAGATTAAAAGACCTATGAATCACATGCAATATACCGAAAGTTGACTATAGCCCCACTTAAGACCTGAAAATCCACGTGGACAACCACATAACCTATATAATCGTGATTTTGTTACCCATTCCTCTCACGTTTCTGCCTCACTCCACTGACACGAAAATATTTAAATTAATTCTGTACTCATCTAAATACCTCACTTAAAAAGACAAAGTAATTTTTCAACATAATCTATGTATACTTTTCAGTATAAAATAAGATTTAAAAATATATTTTGGTTAGTTTCTAAATCAATCCAGCTCCCATTCGTTTTAATTGTTTTAGATTTTATTTTAAAAAATATTTTATTTATTTATTTTTAGAGAGAGGGGAAGGGAGGGAGAAAGAGAGGGAGAGAAACATCAACGTGTGGTTGTCTCTTGTGCGCCCTCCACCAGGGACCTTGCCCACAACCCAGGCATGTGCCCTGACTGGGAATTGAACTGGCGACCCTTTAGTTCATAGGCTGGCACTCAATCCACTGAGCCACATCAGCCAGAGTAGATTTTATTTTTGAAGGTACAAGGTGAAGTATGAATGCCTGGAGTTCATACGTATCATATAGTGGAGCAAAACAAAAAAACTTCAATCAACTGACCAACTAAACCAATATATACTTTAAGCCAGTATAGTTTTAGTTAGTGCTGGGTTTCCTCATAGCTCAAGATGGCCAATTTGTAATGGATCACTGACTCTCAATAACACCTGATTTAATTTTTACCATTTCCCCTTTTTAGTTAGCAAGTACTATTTTAGATAAAGCCCATCTGCCAAAATAGAATATTTTTAGTACAGAATACATATATAATGTATTTTTATTCTTATTCCAAATTACCTGCCTGTCTGCTATTCTTTCTTTATGTATGTTATAGATAAAGAAGTAATTAAAACTGAAATTGGGTGCATTGCAGTAGTGATAAAAGTGAGGACAAGAAGGAATAGATCACTACATTTTTTTTGGTATTCTTAGAAAATATCCAAAAATGAGTGACATTTAGCACAATACGCCATTCTGTAGTAATAATCAGGTATCATGGGCTCCTCTGTACCATTTCTCTACATTCTCAACATTCTGCAGTGATAGGAAATCACTATAGAATTTTTTTGTGTGTGTTTCAATAGAAAACTATGCACTGTCCATGGCATTCACTTCCAGGTTATTAATTCTAGCCCTATTCTTTGTCTTTGAACTACTTTGCAATTATTTATCAGTTCCAGGTAAGTAATGAATATGTAAATGCTGTCGTGTTTGGTAGTGATATTAGTTAATTGATTTCCTCCCTTCTGGAAAAGCTAGTTTTGTCTCTATTTCCAATTTATTTTGAGATTCCTCTACTCCATATAAATTTTGTTCTGTTTTTATTTTTCCTTTGAACCAATAATAACATCTGCTTGGTTCCCTTATAACAAATGAGTACAATAAAATCCTTAACCCATTTTCATTTTTATATCTGCATGAGAGTCATGATTCATCATTTTCTGAAACAATTTTTTAATACCACATTTAGAGGAGTAATAATACCTTCTAGTTTTGTTTTACTTTTGATCAACTGTAAATAAGGATAATAATTATTCCAAAGCTGGAAATCATTTTAAAAATAGTGTTTTTTTCATGGAATTTATTGGGGTGAATTTTAAAATTTATTTTATGTACACCATTACTTCTTTTCCCTTTTTTTCATCCTTTTTTCTTCTTCTGTATTAATAAAATCAGTTAATTTGGACATATGCTTTCTTAATGTTAGAATCACAGAAATTGTTTTCTATTAAATTAGAGCACTATGAATATTTAAAAAATGTTAAGTCTCTGATGATTTACTACAGTGAACGAGGAGTTTTTACACTGTAAAGTTAACCATCATCTCTATGATAAAGTGCTAAATTATCTTGACATGACGAGTCTGCCCCTTTGCCTTTTGGGTCCCCTTCTAGTCTTCCAGAGCCTGCTCATCTCTCTTTGGAGATACTGAACAGAAGATTTCTTGAAAAAGAGAGAAAAAAATCCGAATTTGATTTTAAAGTAATGCTAGGGGAAAAAAATGAAATGAAATGCCTAATATATTTCTGAGAATACACAGAAAAATATTATTTAACTTAGAAAAATACCAGGACAACAGAGAAAGTTGAGGCCACTTTCCTTCTGTCCATTTCCTCACAGAACAAACACAGGATCACACTTGTCATTGGATATTCTCAGTGTTGTGTTGATGGTGAGGAAACACTAGCAAGATTTATTTTGTTTTTGTTCCTTTACAAGCTTTGCTATTTCTCCTTCCCTGACCTTTAAGCATTAGGGGTTTAGGTTGTTTGAACTTTTCTCAAAGTTTTCTTTTTTTATTTTCAAGTTAATGTTGGTTTGTATAGTTAGTTTATATTAAACTCACTATGTTTATTTTCCTTCCCACCCCAATAGGCCATAATATGATAAAAATCAGACTTGGTCCCAGACTGGTGTTGCTCAGTGGATTGGGCATTGTCCTGCAAACTGAAAGGTTGCCAGTTCGATTCCTGGTCAGGGCATATTTCTGGGTTGTGAGCCAGGTCCTGGTTGGGGGCGTGTGAAAGGCAACAGATCTATGCTTCTCTCAAATCGATATTTCTGTCCCTTTCTTTCTCCTTTCCTTCCCCTCTCTCTAAGAATAAATAAAGAAAATCTTTTAAAAATGTCTATATTCACCAAACTATCTTAAAAATTTAGTTCCTTCTTTAAGAAAAATTAGACTTGAACATGGTGATGTAATTGATCTATTTTTTCCAAGTAGTGTATAGTCAGAAAATGACTTTGAAAGTTGATACTCATATTAAGTTTACCAAACATTGAACAGATGTTATGAACACTTTAGGGCCTGTGAACACAGCAGTGAAAGTTGCAAGGCCCTTGAGGAGGCATAAATCACTAGCTCCAATATCAGCAAAAGGATTGGAGCCACAAGAGGATTTGAGTATTTTTTTCTTTCAGTTCTAATTGTATTTAAGATTTCTTGAATTTGTGATAAAAAGAATGATCAGATTACCATAAACCTGACCCAAGTAAAAAGAGAGCTCGGGAAAGTGATACTGGTGACGGAGAATAATGTTTAGAAATAGAAAACCGCAACTATTACATATATAAAAATATGTCATATAGATGATGTGAATGTCTCACACGAGCTGAAGAGCAATTTGAGCGTTTCACCTAAAATGTCATACGGTGTGCCTGAGTGTGATGTTGTTATGTTACAGAATGACGTGCTTATGATTTTGTAAGAAAAGATTTTTATGTAATAAAGAGGGAGTGTTATTTGTGCCAGACCTTGTTTATAATCAGAAATGAAGGCACCTTGAAAAAGAGACTCAGCCTTTAGGTAAAGGGAAGCTGTATCATTGTTCAGTCCTCAAAGTAATTGTTCAGATATTATGCTGTATCCCTTTTCTGGTCTGATAAGAAAGTTGAATTTATGACCAAGCGAACTGCAGTTAGGAGGTCGATCAGGATGAAACCAGGGTTTTCGGTAAGGTAAATATGGCTATGATGTGTTGTTATGACTACAGCTTCCTGCGGTGTTAAACTTTTTTCTTTGCAAAGAAACAAAGATGTTCTTTTTCACAAATTGTTTTATTCACAGATTATTTTGACCCATTTAAATAGTAAATCTATATACAAAGCAAGAGTTTGCGAGTCTCTAGTATGAAAAATAAATTGTGAAAAATCACAAAACACGGCTAGTTTGAGGGTTAGTGATAGTGCATGGGTGATGCACTCAATCCACTGAGCCACAGCAGCTGGGGTGATAAAAAAAGTTTTCTGAATTAGTAAAGACAGAGTTTGGGCTAGCATGAGGGCATAGAACCATTGGGACATTAATCCAAGAGGGAAGCCTGCACCTGCCCTTGGGCTCCTCTGCACTTTCTGGCACCTGAGATGAAGACTGGACGGGCAGGACTAGAAAATCCCCGCTCCTGGCAAGACTGCCAAGGAGGGGCCGAGGCCCACCTGGCTCCTCCTGGCTCAAAGGGCAAAACCCAGAGGCTGCTGCAGGAAGGGCAGCACACCTGAAGCCCTGCAGAGAACAAGAAAAAGCCCGAGAAAAAAACCAATTGCACCTGAGGCAAAAGGAAAAGGAAAACATTCTATACTCTTGGGGAGGGGATGGAAATTTGACTGTTTAGGGTCTCAAAACACTAGAGGAGAGGCAGGATAATTGAGAAAGTCCACCCTCCAGATTCAGGGATTCAGGGCTGACATAAACAAAGATGGATTTCAATTGCATTGTGCTCTGTGAAAGAATCCAGACTCAAAAGGTTAAGTAAGCCATAGAGGTAAATCAGTGGTTGCAAGGGGCTGGGGCTAGGGGACAGGGACATTACAGAAATGTGAGCCAAAGATTAAATCAAGCCAAGTTGACTTTCTAGTATCAAGGCCACACACCAACTCCTATCTGGACACGTGAATTTAGGGAATAATGTTCCTCTAAATTACTCCTATGTATTTTACTAGAATGTGGGCTTCAAACAAAACGACCAGAGATGTTGACATAAAGACTGGAGGTGAATATTGATTATATATTCGCTCATACAACTAATGCTAAATAAGGACAACAAGGAGAGAGTACTGTATAAAATGTCTATATGTTTTGATCATGTAAATATTCAGAAATTGAGAAAGAATGGGGAAAATATAAACAAAAATGTTTAACTGCTTTTGGCAATAATTTTGACTGAGGATGGCAATGTTGGTATTGTGATTCTGAGGTTGCTGTGATTGTAATGTGAGATTGAGCAAATATAATTATATGACATTTCCCTTCCCTGTCCTGGTGGTCTTGCTAACCAGCTTCTCAGGGAAGAGACATAAGGTAGAGATCTAAAATAGACAAGCTGAAGTCAACTCCCTGACACTGTAAAACTGAACTAAAATTATTATTATGTGTGTGTGTGTGTGTGTGTGTGTGTGTTCTAGTTCTGCCCACTGAAAAGACCAAAATAATGACTAGCCTAATATCAAAGCCAGCCCTGGAGCCAAGATGGCACTTAGTAAATAAAATTTCCCCCTAAAAAAAACAGACAAATAAACAAATAAACAAAAGCATCTTAGAGTAATGCCTGCCTCCAAAGTGGTCTGGGTCAAAAGTGTTCCAGGTAATCCTGAGACACCTTGTCACTGCAGATGCCAGTGAAGCTCTCAGAGACCACACGGGTCAGAACTAGATAACTTCGACTTGAAGAGGCTCCTAGTGTCTAAAGTTGCAGCAATATTTACACCAGTAAGCGTAATAACTATAGTGGTTTTTTAAAACATCAAGTATATTTAAATATATGAGTTCAAAATGATATGATAGAAAACCAATTTGGTATTTTGAAGACTTGTTGAAGACTTGTAAATGAAGGATAAGATCTGAGCATTATTTTTTATGTGCTCTTTTGCTGGGTAAGTATTTAAATGCAGAGAAATATCTCTGTAGATGTATTCCAGATAGTAATTAAAGTAGCAGTGACTGAATTAGAATGTCACCACTTGGCAACTCCTAACAGGCTTTGAGAATCTATTGAGGGTAAACTTGTAAAGTGAAAGACAACTCTATGTGTCCCTGACAGAAGAACATAACACCAACTATGACATAATTCCTAAATAAATAAATAAGAACATGACCAATTCTTTACATGTACATTTCAATGTGTAGAAAGGAGGAAGTACAGAGACAATGCAGCAGGTGAAACTACACCACAAAGATACAGTCAGCAAAACACATACTATGGGAAACTCTACCGGCTAAATAAGACACTTATTTCACATAGGGAAAGGAGGGGAGAAAAAGAGACAAAGAAAGAAAGAGATAGACGAAGAGAGAAGTATATATATACAGAGAACACAGTGTAGAGTACACAGAGGTCAAATCATAACCTCATAAAAACTGAAAATTATATAATGCTATTAATCCCAATACATTTAATTAAAGATAAAAGAGATTTAACAACAAAACAGTAAACCATATTACTTAGAGATTCACAGTCCACTAATAAAACTATAAAGAAATGTGAGGAAACCATTAATAGTCAGAGTAGTGGTGACTGCTAACGAGGAAGAAGGGGTGGCAATTAGCATCTGGGGTATAGGGCAACTTCTAGTTCTTATCTTGGGTAGTGATTACAAAGGTTATCCTTCTAATATTTCAGTAAGCTACAATTTGATATTCATTTTTCTGAATCTGCATCACAGTTTACAATGGAAAAGGTTAGAGAAGATATTGTGTGGTTCACAATATTTGAAATAGAGCACTAATGTGAAGTTAGATTTCTGAAAATCATGTTCAAACAACACGAGAGAACTATCCAATAGGGAAACTGCTGTTGCTACTGCTTCTCACCCAGCTGAAGGCCAGATGCAGGAGTTTCACTCTATGGCAGCTGTAAATCCCACCAACCCCCGTCACTTCCCCTTTAGGAACCTGGCCTGACAGACCACAGCCTACTGCCAAACCAAAGCCAGCAGACGGTAGACTCTGCAAGGCTCCCCTTCCTCAGGCCGCTCACTTCCGTGTCGAAGTCTCAAGTGGTGAGAATAATGGTGGAACCTAAGGTCGGAGGGATGAGCATAGTTCTTGGGGAATGATCGATGCGTTACGTGAGAAAACATGTTTCCATTTTACATTCAAAAT
Organism: Micronycteris hirsuta; assembly: GCA_004026765.1. Lineage (NCBI taxonomy): Eukaryota > Metazoa > Chordata > Mammalia > Chiroptera > Phyllostomidae > Micronycteris > Micronycteris hirsuta. The sequence continues at coordinate 65,676 of PVJI01009015.1, forward strand.
GGAAAAGGTTGCGCTCTATTTATTTTCCTATTTATTTTGATTTTCAAACTTACAAAATATTAAATGCACAGGCGATGCATGAACAATCTGATGCTCTTCACCCAGAGTTCGTGGATATTAATATTTTATCTTCAAATGTTTTACACCCCCAAAAAGTAAAATGTAATAGTTGATGTCTCCCTTGTTTCCTTCTTGAGTTTCAAAATTCTCTCTTCCTCCCAGAGGTGCCATTACAACAGATCTTATATGTATTTTCCTACTTAGTGGACTGCAGCTAAGCAAGAGTTTTGCTAGGAGACCACAGCTAGAAGGAATGTTTTGGGGTCATATTGGAGCACGGTGCCTACTTTTATAGATACAGCCAATTTTCACGAATGTGGCTGGGCCAGCACTTAAGATTCCTGCTTTCCCATCTACCTGCCTGCTTGATATTTTCCAACTTTTCAATTTTTGCCAATTTGATGATCCTTACTTTCACTTTAAATTGTATGTTTTCTGATGCTCATTATAGCACCATTTAGAGTAGTGAAACATCGGATTTTTATTTTACTTTTCAAGGGCAGACCATACTCTGGTGTAAACTGATTCACAGATGCTGAACTAGGCCGTGGCTCAGAAGGCATGCACATTTCGTTTGTTTGCCAGAGTAAAGCAGTGACTCTGATCATTGGAGTGGGTGCATGCCAAATCCCTTGTAGAGACTTAAGGAGCTGACTCTCTGAACTGCTGTCTCCTAGAAACTGAGAATTCTAGCAGGACAGGATGGGTCCCTTATTTGAGAACACTGGACTTTTAAGTTGATTTGGGGACTGAAGTTGCATTTTTGAATGGTCATTTTTGGAGTTATGGGCAAGTGGCATATAGTGACATAGAACCTGAAAATTGGAGCATGCGGTGATCCTAGAGGCAGCCAGGACAGGGGCCTTCATGATTCTTTCCAGCTTTCCAATTCCAGTTGCAGGTCAAAGCCAGACCACTACAATGCTTGCTGCTAGGCTCTGGGAAACTTCCCCCGAGTGCTTATAATCAATCACCCTTATTTATGGTCCTCAGTGGGCAGTTACCTGGGCCCAGCAAATCCCCTCTCATTTTATCTGTTTGGGTGCAGTAACCCTTCATCGTCACTGAAGACATTTTCCTTCATGATCAATACTAAGGAACAGGTACTTTTGTACCTGTTGGGAAATGTTAAACAAAGACTAAGTCAGCATGTGTTCCTGTTGGTGAAGTGGAAAATGAAGCAGATTTGGAGTTAAAAGATCCAAAGCAGATTCTCCATCTTTTCCTAGGCAATAGGAACTCTTCTGTTTGAATTCAGGCAAGGAACTCTTCTGAATATAAATTACTTACCGATGGATAAAGGCAATAACATCTATCTCAGAATTGTGGTAAAGACTTAATGAAAGTAATTGATATAATCAACTTGAATGGGCTTTATAAAACATGTCACCATAAAATAGAAATAGTACAATTTGAAGAAAAATCAGATTTAGAAAGTCAGTAGGATAGCCTGATTTTCCTATACTTGTTCTTATATCTTCTCTGGGCTGGAAACACGGAGCTCAGTTTCCTACGGCTGTTTAAACTCCGGGGAGAGAAACAGACTTTTTAATGAGGCTTCTTTCTTGGGTAAGCCTAAAACCCAGAAGAAAAGAAGAAATCTTAAGGATAAGCCATGCTTTTCAGCAGTTTATTAGGTCTCTCCTCCCCCACCTCCCTTTTCATTGCTATCTTTTTTTCTTTCTCAGCAATAACCTAACAACTTCACATAAAGC
>PVJI01009016.1:0-67710 GCA_004026765.1 Micronycteris hirsuta
AAAAAAAAAAAAAAAAAAAAAAACACCCTGCCCCACGCTGCCTTCTGCATCCCTGTGCAGGGACAAGGAGTAGCAGCCTCGTTAGAAGGATGTCTTATTACCAGACTGTCGCTGGACTTCATCGTTTCATTTGAGGGACACCACCTGTGGGCTAGACCTCAAACGGAGGCTTTCAGAGCTCCCTAAAGTTGTAGAATGAGAGACGTATGGCTGATGTTGGTTCCCGTCAATGGAGAAAACAACACCCTTCATTTGCCTGCATCGAAGCAGCCGCAGTAATTCTGCATAGTTTGTGTCTCAGTTATTTTAATCCTTTTGAAAATACTTGGCACTGTGGCACCATTGTCATTCCTGTGCTGAAGGCGCCCTCTGCCCTAAGCATGGCACGTCTCCCTGGCTAAGATTTACCATCAGAGTCAAAATCCAGAGATAACCACGAAAACACCGGTGCGAGGCAGGGGTCCTTCAGCTTGCCTGCATGGCAGCATCACCTGGGGGCTTGGTGTAATGCATCACCTCCCAAGGCCTCACCTCCCGAGTTTCTGTTCCACTAGATCCACAGTGGAGGCCGGGAATTTGAATTTCTAACATGTTTCCTGCCAGGTGATGCTGATGCTGTCGGTCTGGGGACCACACTTTGCGAACCGCTGGTGTGTGCGTTGTTAAGTCCGAACCCACCTTCTAGACTCATTCCCCTGCCTCCGTGTGCACCTGCATCTGAACATCATACACATGTATTATAGCTCCTTTTTCTGTGGGCCTAAATTTTTCATTGTCCCTTTAAGTTTGGCGGGAGGGGGAAAGAGAGGAGAGAGAGAATGAGAGAGAGATTTTGGAATAACGTGCAGTGAACCAGGAAGTCAGGTATCAGTCTGCTTTGTGTCCTATGCATGACTAGTGTGCACTCACTAAACAGCCCAGCACAGATGGAAAATAAAAAATTCCACGAGCAGATGCATTCTGAGCTGCCCAATCACGTGGCCTGTATGTTCTGTGCCCGTGGCTGAAGCCGGTGATGAACGGGTCGTCTTGGGCCCTCCACCTCCGCAGCGGTGAAGTGGCCCTGCCCATCTGCGGTGTCCACAGGCTGCTTCTAGGCCATCCCTGCTCCCCTGAGCTTGTCATTTGGAATCAGACTCTGCAGCGGTGCATTGGCCAAAATCAGACTGATAGGCACCAAGGGCCCAAATGGGGCTATAAATAAAATAAATACATTTCCAAGGGACCTAATTCTGCTTCTTCTGGGATCCTGACGGAGGAATGTGAGCTCCATGTCGGCCTGGGACCTGCACTGTCTGTCTTTCCGTGCCGCTGCTGTGCCGGCTGAAAGGCCTTGCACTTGAATGTCCAACAGGTGCACTCAAGGTTATTTTCCTTCCTGAGCTCCCGAGGAAATCATAAACCAAATATATTACTAGGGGATGGTTTCTGGGGTGCCCTGTGAGCACACGGGGAGGAGAGATGGATCAACAAGCAGCAGACAGGGGCAGTAAATCAACAGACTCAAGGAGGACTTAGAATAGACTCTCACGGGCCTCCGGGGGCAGCCAAGGACAAGCCCCTTGTCAGTCAGGGCCTGAGCACTAATGTCGAAGCCAGCTGGTGTGGGAGTCCGCTAGCCCTGAGGAAATGATTGAGCCGTCTGTCCGCTGCCTGCGGGCCGCCGGAGGCCCATGTGACGCGAGGGCAGGGCAGGGTCCCTCTGCCCTGAGCTGCCCATCCTTCCCCTATAGCTCTGGCCTGACAGCCCCTCCACCCCAGCTGCCCAGCGCCTGTGATGCTCAGCCCCACCAAGCCCAGCTGGAGAAAGATGAATAGTCACTCCTCCATCAGAGGACATGACGCCACAGGATCCGTTTGCTCTGGTTCCCACACGCTCCTTCTGGGCAGATGAAAACCATGTTCCTCCCAGACTGTAGGGGGGCTCGTCACCAGGTTTCCTGCAGTCGAGGGCCGTTGGGAAGACAATCAGAAGTGGGCTTCCTGGGGAACCGTCTCCGCAGACTGTGGGGTCTGAGGACAGGTGAGCCATCGCAGTCCCGCGCACAACTTGCACGCTTTTCCCATCAGCAGCCATTGTCCCCAGAACGAACCAGCACAGGGAGAGTGGACGAGGTCCCAGGCAACAGGACCGTGTCTTAGAGGCATGAAGAGAGGTGCGGCCTAAAAATCCAAATATTCTTGAGACTCCAGTCTCCTCCTTAGATAGAACAGAAGCAATTACTGTGGCAGTAATAAGATTTATGTTTACTTTGCATGTGCTATGGGCCAGAGGCTGTGCTAAGGATTTTAACTGTCCCAACTCTTAATCTTCATGACACCAATAGGTAGCTGTTATCTTAGTCCCATTTCGCAGGTGAGAAATCTGAGGCACGGGGAGTTTTAGTAACTCATCCAAGGAGGGCTCCACGCTTGTTTTCACTTTGCTCTGATGTCTTCATTCCTTTATTCAAACAATAGTTACTGGGCTGCCACTGTGTGCCGGCAACTGGCTCGACCCCTGCCACAGAGCAGCGCTGAGAAGGTGCACACCCCTCCCCAAAGCGGCTTTTTGTGCCCTTTATGGAAGGGCATCTGAACTATGTTTTTAAAAATAATTAAATCAATTTTAGCTGTTACAAAGATCGCTCACTCTTTTCCCAGTGCTTCCTGTTTTCCTTACAAGAGTATTTTTTCAAGAACGATTTTACAGCGGAAGGGACGACAGCAACCTCTGCTTTATTGGTCATGTGGACAGAAGTCCGTTTAACAGTGGAGGAAATGATGGAGGTGTGAGGGATTTGGGCATTTCAGAGACTTTAAAGATATTGCTTCCTAGTGCAGCCTGAAGTATACATGCAATACCACCCACATACACACACACACACATCACACACAAAACACCACAGCACATGCACACATATACATTGCACGCACAACACTGCAGTACATACACAATACATACGCAGTATACATATGCGTGCATACACCACATACCTCCCATCTCCACACACAACACAACAGTACATACACACATCACACCCCCCACACACACCTCACTCATCCACACGTGGTTTGATTCCTTAAGCTGTTCCAGAAGCACTGATGCCAATTCTCGAGCTTTCTGTATTATTCGGGTCACAGTGATTCCTGTGGTCAAGAGATCACGACATCAAGGGGCCGTGGAAGCAACACTTTCATTGCCCGAGTCTTTGGCACATATCCACATCAAGAAAATTCTCCAACAGGTTGGAGTAAACGGCTCACAAGCCTGAAGGAGCTGCGCTCAACTGTCGAGGTCTCCGTTCTTCCATTGTGTGTGGGCGCTGGGGGAACTTGGTTCCAAGTGGCTGTCAGCAGAAAGTCTAAAACTAAGAAAAAAGGAACTCCTGATTTATGACCCAAAGTGCTGAGTCTCATTTCAGAAATGTGAACATTACAGGCACATACCTACACAATGCATGCACACACACAGCCCACTCACATGCATGCTCGTACCACACACACACAGTCATATGCCACTCCCATATAACCCCCCCAAGACAGACAAGGTATGCCACATACATGCATCCATACACATGCACACATGCATAGACGTACTCGGAAAACACAGTCTGATGTTGATGTTCAAAAAAATCGAAAGACAGTTAATACTCGAAGAAGATTAACTGTTCAATGACAAATGCAGAACTTAGTATTCTTTGTGATTTTAAGTAACATTTGTAAAAAGACTACCTTCTAAGACCGTCTCATCCATGCAAGAGACTCTTCTGTCTATAAATATAAAACACAATACCCTTTGGGGTGAAAAATAAAACAGTAGTTATGTATATAACCACTCACTAGGAGCCAGAAACCACGAAACTGCGCTCAGTTTGGTTTGGGTTGTTGAGAGGTCTGTATTATGTGCGGAAGAGTGGCGAACAATTATTTTCATTGACTAGCTGAGATGACCATGTTGCAGACCAGATAAAGGCCATGGTACTCTATTATCCCTCGTGGTTTAAAGGATACTGACCACGTTGAGAACCACATCACTGGTCAACACCAGGGAGGAGGCTCCAGGCACAAGAAGCAATGTCATTGTGACCTTTTAGCAGGTTTCAGTTACATTGTGATACCCTAAACCCCTAAATCTTTCTCTGTCACTTTGTATGGTTTCCTATTTCCTGTAGATAGTTTGGAGCTTTCTGTTCAGCATTTAGACTTTTTTTTTAAGATTTTTATTTATTTATTTTTAGAGAGAGGAGAAGGGAGGGAGAAAGAGAGAGAGAAACAGCAATGTATGGTTGCCTCTCACATGGCCCTCACGGGGACCTGGCCCGCAACCTAGGCGTGTGCCCTGACTGGGAATCGAACCAGGGACCCTTCGGTTCCCAGCCCGCACTCAATCCACTGAGCTACACCAGCCAGGGCAGCATTTAGACTTTTTAAGCATAGTTGTTTTAGAATCTGTGTCTGGTAATTCCAAACTCTGCTATCTGTGCTGGCCGATGTCTGCTAGTGCCTGGTGTTTGCGCATGCCCTTCACTCGCTGCCCTGTTTCCTTGGGTGCCTACTTATCTCTGAGGGTATGCTGATCATTGCCCTTGAAAAAATAACCTGCCACCCTGGACGAGCAGTTCCCTACACCACAGAGGCTTGTGTTTACTCCTGTGAGACATCTGGGACACTTCCAGACAGGGACCACCTTGGACCAGGGCTTGAGGTTCTAGGGTTCACCCAGGTTGTGTGTCCACGGTATAAATCTGTACCAGCCTATTGTCGTCTCGGAGATCAGCCTTAATTATGTTCTTCCTTGTCCTTCTCTTCTTCTGCTTTGCTCAGCACCAAGGAAGTCTCTACCCTCCCTAACATCAAAGGGAAGAGTGTGGGTTTAGGTCTGCTTCAGCTCTCAGTACAATACGTAGCTCCTGGCCTCCCGCTTCACTAGTGACGGTGCCTTATGAGACTCCCAGTGGTCAGCACACCTTCGGCCTGTACTTCTGTCTCTCTCTCCAGTCGGCCACCGGCCCAAAAGCCAAGTGTGTTGTGTTGGCAAATACTTCAAGGGCCTATGCAGCCTTAGTGTGCCAATATTCTACCTACCATTCTAGATACTGGCTTTTATCTCTAAATTAACCTGGAATTCTCTCTCTTTTAAAACAATTCATAGATTTCATTGACTTTTCAATAAAAATATTTTATCCATCATTTTTCATTGTTTTCGACAAAAAGACAGATCGGAATAACCTAGACCACAAGAACCAGAAATAGTTTGTAAGAGGGCATTTTCTATTTGGAAGTTACGTGGAAAATCTATTTAAATGATTCTACACTGTGTGTCTCCCACCACACTCGGAGTCTGCGCGGACGTCCACGCCAGTGCTGCACCCGGGGTTCTTGGCTGTGCTGATGATACATGATTTATAGATACATGGCTTGGAAAATAGCAAGTTGAATGGACTTATTTCAAACAAATGATGAAACAATTTAATATTTATTAAATCAAATGTTTACTAGGCATTTTGTGTTTTTCAAATGCACATTTTAATAAACAATGTATAAGAATTAACTATTCAAGTTTGGAAATACATGTAAAATCAAACTTCCATATATTTATTGAATATTAAAACTGAAATAGGCCATTCTAGGTCTTTTATCTTTGAAAACAGGTGTGAAGTACTTCAACCAGAAGTCATTGGTATGCGGCCCTGGCTGGTGTAGCTCAGTGGATTGAGCGCAGGCTGGGAACCAAGAGGTCCTGGTTCGATTCCCAGTCAGGGCACAGGCCTGGGTTGTGGGCCAGGTCCCTGTGAGGGCCATGTGAGAGGCAACCATACATTGCTGTTTCTGTCCCTCTCTGTCTCCCTCCCTTCCCCTCTCTCTAAAAATAAATAAAAAATTAAAAAAAAGAAGTCATTGGTATGCTAATAACACGCTTTTAATCACTATTACTGGCATGTGTCTTTTAATTGTGGACCAAGCCCAGTTAAATGGCATGTTGATGCCTTTGTAGAAATGATGTACTCACAAATTTATATTTTAAAACAGATCATTATATAACTTGTTCAGTTGTCTGAATGGTGTTTATCAGTTTTATTCCACAACGCAAACTGAAGTTGCTTTTAATAAATTTTATAATAGAAAAAGAAAAAAACAAAAATAAACCCTAAAGGGGCTCTTGCCTTTGCTACATCTCACACACTGCGTATCACCCACCATGCAATATCTAGGGTTTTTGACCAAAACTCTCCATATCATTTGCCATTATGGGAGTTTTTTGAAAGCACGCTGTAGGCACTTTGCAAAATGCCCTTTTAAAGGCACCCTCTCTGCTCAAGACCTCCCCCAGGTCTATCCTAAATTACACTTTCTCATGTGACCGCAGGGCCCACTTCCATCCACTGACTAGCAATTCACTGAAAAGGCAGACACTCTACTTTACCTTACAAGGAAAATCTGCTGGACTTGTCTGGTTCCTTTAAAAAATGAACTATTTTTGATTATTTGGGTCCCCCCCCCCCGCCCCACGCTAATGTCAAAAACAATCGTCCCTGAATAAAGAAAATGCCGAAGAGTAAAAACAAGCCAATGCATGTATATTGTAGAATTCTGTCTTAAAAATGAGGTTGGACTGGACTGCAGTTTTATAACTCAACCACACTTTAATTCTATCTTGCACAAGGTCATTGCGCACGTGACTTGAGTTCTCCTGAGAGCTTTCCCATCTCTTCCTAGCAGGCTGAAGCACTTAGGGAAACAAAATAGGCAAGGACGTTTCTTAGAGAATATGCAATGCAGTTCATCCTGAATGATATCTTGGAGGGTATTTTGTCCTCCCTGCTCTCATGGAAGTCATGCTGAAGCAGTAAAATATTTGTAAAATTCATAACTGAAGTGTTCTGTTATAGACATAAAAAAAATTAAGTACTTCCAGCCAAAGTCCTAATGAGACCAGTCCCAGCCTCACATTCCCCATGAATAATGAAAATGCTCCTCTTGAGAAAAATATGAGATTTTAATTTTATTAGACCCGATCTGAGGGACAGTCCCTCATGTACTCATCCTCACTTGAAGGTACCTTGTGATTATTATTAGATAACCCAGGACTGAGCATTTGAAAATACAGTGCTTTTCAGGCAGTAAACCCTCAGCTCTTTATCCATCTCAGTTCTAGTCTCTAACTATGGCAGTCACAAAAAAGATAGGTCCTGTCAACCTGTCATATTAGAGCAAAAGAAACTGGTTTTCTCTTGATTTACTTGCTACCACTGAGCATTTCCAGAAAACCATGCTTTTACCGAGCGCACCAGGGTCGTAAATGTGTTAATGTACAAACCATCCCATTATTCTTGCTATCTCCTCCAGAGAAGGAAACGATGATAGAGAGAGATTAATGGGTGGACCAAAAGCCATCCAGGAAATTAGGAACAGGTTTGGGATTAAGCTCCGGAGTTCCTGCCACCCACTGCTAAGTCGACGTCAACGGTCCACTCGGCCCCTCCAGACGCCACTCAAAGCTGCGGTGGAAACGTGGGCAGGGAGGACACAGCTCGTCGGCCCTGGCAGCTCAGTAGGCAAATCATCGGCTAAGACACAACTGGGAAAACAGTCAGGGAACCTGTTTCCATTCCAAGTTGCTTAGAAGCCTCCTCCTGCCAAGATGTCATCCCAACAACGGCGCAGGGAGAAATGCTGAGGCCGTTTGAACTACACCCACCCCAAAATGACAGTGTTCATATATCCGTGCAGAACACTGCTATGAATTGTGTCATCGAGGAGGGAAAACCCTGAGAGTAGCATTAAAGGCATAAAGAGAGTGTAGGAAGGGAGGTAGGGGCCTGGGATCGCCTCCGTGGCTTCTCCATGACTTTTTAAGGTGCTGGCCTAGCCACTGAGGGCTCACAGTGGGCCCCTATCAGGTCTTCAGGCCCACGGGCCAAGGGTCTTACACGGGGAGCTGTTTATGAAATGGCGAAGGGGCAGAAGACCCGCAAGACACTACTAAGTCTGCCACTTTCCCGCAGGATGACCTTGGGCAAGTTACTTGCCTTTCCAGAACCTCATTTTTACCATATGTGTCTGGAATCCAAATTACTTAAGCCCTATATAGCCATAGGCCATTGTAAAGATAAAATGCGATGGAAAAAGATAGCTGTTTATAAAATTGAAAACCATAAGTCCACTAAAAGAATTATAATAGTTGCATATACAAGCAACAAGAATAATTCTTTAAAACTTCCACCTCTTTAAGCAATAGATATACACTAATGTATCTATAATAAACTGAATGTTGTTTATTTTAGAAAAGCAGTCTGGTGGCAGGAACACAGGTTTGGAACCAGAGAGACCTGAGTTCAAATCCTGATGTATCTATTTTCTAGCTACAACCCCCTTTGATTACTAACCTAGTCTTTCTGAGACTCAATTTCCCCCCTTGTAAAATACAAACATCAATGCCTTCCCTACAGAGTGTTACAAGAAAGAAAAATGATGTTGTATGCCAGGTTTGGACCACTGCACAAGAGTAGGTACTTAAAATATGTCAACTATAATGACTGTTGAAATGAATTCAAAAGAACTGTATTCACTCTGGACATAGCCACACATCAGTATGAGTGTGCCACAGGCCATTCTGCTCAGGGTTCTGGACAATGTGAAGGGTAAAGATTTGGGTTTCGATGGTCTCATTCAGTGGCCACTGGCCCACTGCCCTAAACATGGGAGTGTGAATCTCCTGCAGCGGGTGGTTGAGATTTACCATGGAGTGCATCTGAGAAGACAATATTATGGGAAGAAGACCCAAGGACATAATGAATGAACCTAAGCCTGGACCCCTTTGGAAAGTGAGCTTGCGCCAATATACCAGTTGTAGAGTTTCCAAGCTGAAGCTGTCTTTCATTAATTTGTCAAGTGTATCTTAATTACCTTTCAAGTACAGAGAAAGACTTTTTTTTAAAGAAGTACCACAAATTTTTAAAGTATAAGGCCCCTACCTTCCAGAAACTCATAACCCCATTGGTCAAACAAAATCAACACTCATGACACAGCTAATTCACAGCCTCCTGCTGACCTTGGCCAAGATGAGACCAGGCAAACCATTGGGTCATTCCTCTTTAGAAAGTCATAGTCATGCTGCCCTCATCGTTGACATCACTGTCTCTCCTGGCCATGGACCTAAGTCGGGCACCCTGAGAAAATCAGCAGAATCCCTATATTGCCACCATAACACCAGTCACTGGGTTGCACCAATGATTTCCTCTTTAGGTTAATGATCATCCAAATGAAGAGGCACTAAGAAAGGTGAACGTCATTCCAAATCAGGTTAAAGCGCACACACTGACAGCTGTTTCTTCCAATGTGACTCAGCAGACACTGGAACACGAGGGTCTTGGTACCTCTAAGTAAGTCCTGTTTTCCAGTCACACCAACTAAGCGCATCTCACAACTCCAATGGATGCCATGTCCACCCCTCAAAAGGAGCGTGATGTCCCCTTCACTATGTGTTAGTTATTTTCTGTATCAATAGATGGCATTCACTGCAGCTTCAGAGCTACAATTATTATTTTCCCATCTGGTTGCTAAAATTCAATTTTCTCCCATAGTTCTTGGCATTGAATTACTTACCTTTATCAAATACAAAAAAGGGGGGGGCAGTGGAGAGGGGTTGAAAGGACCAGAGCATTTGGGGAAGTGTAATCATTTGCTAAACCTTACACTTTAAAGTGATTAGCCAAGGTTTGAGAAATTTCTCAGAGTGACTGTAGCGTGGAACCAAATAAAAAACCACAGAGATATTTGTAGTTTAAATGTTCTTTAAGTAACTGCATTATTACCACAGCACCTCTGAAGCTTCCCCTTTTTGCAGATTGCACATTGTCACCACTTCCTAAATAGCTGGCCTTATTAAAACTCTACAGACTTTTATAAAAATATCTCGGGCTTTGAATAATTTAATACCTGTGTTCAAAGGGGAAGACCTGGTTTTGTCCTACAAAATCCTATCTTCGGGCTTACCACCTGAAAGAAGGAGATCGATTTACAACATGTGTGCGGCGCGTGGACTATGTCCCCAAGACCGCGCTTGACAGAGAGGCAGATGGAGAAGAACTTACCAAGGAAATGGCAGCGATCACGAACACCCTCAAAATGATATAATGAGAGTTTCAGGGATTGGGTCATGTTCAAAGGGTCAGAAGAAGGAGAAGCCATTGGGTGCCAGACTCCTCCCTGACTATTTGTTCACTATCGTTCCTTTTAGTTGTAAGCTTTACCCTTGGCCATCCTTATGGAGCGAAGGCATCACAATCTACAGCAGGATAATGTTTTCCATCAGCTCAGTTGTAAATATCATCTTGTGTAAATATCATCTTGGCATTGACTGGGTTCCCACCAAGAGATTGAAAGTGGCTGGTTGTGTCCCTACTGTTTCTTGACCAGCAGTAGTGGCGATGGAAGGGCGGAGGCCCATGGCCAGACGGGAAGGGATGTTGATCCTTCTGCGGGCAGCCTCGTGTCCAGGTTCATGATTCTATAATGAGGGTTTGCTTCCTTGGAGAAAGTGTCCCCTGAGGAGATGGGAGGTGTGAGTATTTACCATCTTCATGGCAGAGCGTTTCTCAGTAGGTTTTTCTTGTTTTTTTCAGTTAATTCTTGGCCTCAGCAGACAATTTAGAAACAAGTCTCAGGTAAGTTAAAAACTACTTTAAGCCCTTTCTCCAGGGGCAAGTCTCTATAACAGGAGACCCTAGCACAGCGCTCCTGGCTGAGTCCTGGCCTTGGCCTTCCAAAACACGCTAGTTAAAATTCTTGTCGTCACCCGGTGACAATCCGTCTCTGGGAATCTGGAATGGTTGCAAACCCAACATTTCCTGCAATTCATCAAAACCTGGTCTCCAAATGGTTTTGACTTCTTCAGAAATATCACCATACATCACAGTCCTGGGAGTCCCCTGCGCACCACTTCCCCACTCCCGCTGGGTCACCTCGCAGAGTGCCTCTTCGCTCTGGGAAAACGTGGGACGGAGTGACCCCTGATGAGCCGCGTCTGTTCTAAGAGGGCTCAGGAGGGCTTCCCCTTTGAGAGCCTCAGGAGGGTTCAGGATCTAAATGGCAGATGAATTGAATCTGCCCTTCAGTAATAATGAGCTTGTCTCCCAGAAGAGCTAGGGCAGGACAAAACAGAATCACACAGACACAAAACACAGCAATGAGCACTCAAGCACCCTGTGGTGTAGGAGGGAAAAGCAAGCATCCCTAGGTTGAATGAAAACAGGATAAAGGTAAAGGGCAAGGAAAGAGTCCTAGGAGCAATGTGGCAAATAAATAATAAATAAATGCACACGAAAAACTCCAGACTGAGGAAATTCAAGTATTAGTGTTCTCATTCTGACTCCATGAGTGAATTCTCTCTGGCCTCAGTTTCCTCAGCCCCATGGCCTTCCAGTACTAACACTCTGTGACTCAAATGAAGAGATCACTCCACCATCTCCCCAGACGTCTTCATCATCTCTTTCCTCTACGGTGAGGGAAGGAAATAAGACAAAAGCACATCCTACAATGCATAGTTTTCCAGCCAAGGAACCATTGCTTGCATCCTGCCTGCCACCCTCCCATCTCATGCAGCTTCAGAACCTACTTGGGCTTCTCTGGAAAAACACAAAACACTTCAAACCCGTATTTGTCCAGAAGGGCTCAGAGCCTCCTCCCTCCAGTTCTAAGCTGCAGACAGTCTGCAGCCCCTTCATTTACTAGTTCACCCTCTCGTTCCAGATTTCTTAGACACTGGCTGAGTTCCATTCGCTGGCAGACAGGGGTCAAATTCGGGACCTGTTAGAGAGGCATTCCAGACCAGCCTGTTTGGCGTGTCTTCTGGTCCAAATCGAGTGCCTGTTATCTTTGCTGCATTCATCTTCACTCCTGCCCACTGTGTGCAGAACCTCGCTAGCCACACCAGAATGCTTGGGGCATGCTTTCGTGAGGAGGTGGCCCTGCAGGTCAAGGGAACAGAGCAGAGGAAAGGTGCCCTCTGTCCCAGTGAAACATGCATCCAACATGTCAACCAAAAAGAGCAAAGAGCCACTGAATAAAGTGTGAATTGTATCCCTGTTCACGATTCTCCTCCTAAGTGATTAGACTCATTGCATTGGGAGGGGCCTGAGGCCACGGAGTCATCTCTTTGAACTAAGAATTCTTCTTTAGTACAGGTTCTTCTTTGTATGTTTTTATGCAAATTCATAAGATTTCCAAGTATGCCTGAATTTCATACTTCTTCTAATTCACACCTCACAATCAAGTTGGGTGATTATTTAATGCTTTTAACACAAACCAAAGTTTCAAATCCAGAATGGAAGTACAGTTAGAAACACAAAATATATACGCTAATTATTGTATTCTGCCAACATAAACTACATAGGATATTAGACTAGAGAGAGAAATAACAGTTCCTTGAACAAAAATCTGTGATCTACATGGAAATTAGATCTCTTAAGCTGCTTCCGCTTTATTTCCTAATTGTCTGTGCTTTTAAAATAGGCCCTATTTCCCATTTCTTTAGTCATCCCTTATGCCTTACTTCTATAAATTAATATGTCTGCTGATTAATAATTCTGTAGCAGCATTGAAAATTCCAGTTGCGTGGAGAAGAGCTTTTAAAAGTTCAATTTATTTTTATGGAAAAGAGCTTTTCTCTACTTGACCTTTTCAAGTTCACATGTAATTCTACCCACACCATGAGTCACATATCTAATCTGCCATGCTTGGCCCCCCAGGATCCCCTTCTCTCCGTGTGGAAAATCCCTGGCCTACACGAGACCTTTGCTGCTGTAATTTACTGGCTGATAAATTAGAAAGCCAAAGCTTCGACTTGCTTCTTCCCTGACTAGGAAAGGGGAAGTTGCACTTGATTAAACCGGTTCTAAAAGAAGGAATGCTATCTAATCTATATTGCAGCGGGCCCTCGAACCAGCTGGGGGACTCGTCCACCCGGAGGCCTGTTTCGGGAAATCGCATCACATACCTTAGCAACCCTCAGGTTGAGATTTGGTTGCCGTCCTCATTTAATCGGGCGAGTTGTGAAAGAGTAAGAATCTGCAGCATGCCACAGAATCCTCTAGGAGTACATCTGGCCATTGAAGAACTTTCATTGAATGCCACAATGGGACATACTACTCATTGCTGGGACACAGAGATGAATAAACCTTGACCCCAGGGAGCTCCCAGCCTTGGTACCCGTCCTCCCCTGGATTGGAGGCACACATCTAAATTCATCCAATCAGAAGCCAGTTCTCACGCAAGACTACATCGCATTGCCTCCTGGTTGACTGGAAAAGAAGATTCTGTGTATTGACTAAGTTCAGTTAATAAGAAACAAAACTTACCAGCTAACTATGCTTTATCACCACCCTACTCCCATGATGTTCCCCAGGTGTTAAAACTTAAAAACAAGCTTTTCTCTTTCTGCTTATAGAAAATAACATTTCTCTTTCACTCATTGGTGAGACCATTTTTGCCAAAATTAACCATGTATGTGGAAGCCTGAATATCTTAATTCCCTGCTCAGTTTTTGCTGAGCTCTGCAGAGGCGTGGCTGGGCACTGGTCTTGTAGCTACTTTGCAGTTTCCTTATTTGGTTCGTAAGCAGGCGAAGGGCTCCTTCCACTTACTGACCAAAGTAATCTCTACCTTCCACTGGAGGGTGGCATCCTGGTAGGAAAGGCCTATCCTCCCAATTCCTGTCCATTCTGATTCGGAAGGCTAAGGTTCTAGCTCCAGTCCTGTTGATAAGTAGCTTCGTGACCTTTTAATACAAATGGAGATTAAAGTCCTTCGTTCCTCTCACAGCACTTGGTGTACTATTACTCTAGAGAGTGGAGCATTCGTTTTCTGCCCCAAAGATGTAATTGTGTCAACATTTATACATATTAGGCTCAGGGCGGAAAGCAAGTAGAGATACTGTGCAATGTCACCCGTTATTCTGTGGCTAGAGTGACTGAGTCACAGAGAGATGAAGCGGCCCATTAAAAACGAACAAATCCTTAGAGCCTCACCCTTGTCTAACTCCTCAGAACCACCATCTTTCTTCTCGCAAATACTCGTCATGACTAAAGAGTCCCAGTTCACTCCTCCACCCCTCGCCGTCCCATCAGCCCCTCGGCCGAGCAGATTCCGTTGTCTCTGTAGCGTACGTATTTCAGGGCTCAGCTCAAAGCCACTTCCCCCGAGAAGCCTTCCTCTGTTCCCCCAGCCAAAAAACAAGAAGAAAGTGAAAATAAAATCCCCCTCCTTTGCCTCCTTCACCCATTGTGCTGCCTTCTCTCATGTCATTGGACTCTTGCGACTGTGTTTCATAGCGCAACAGATCTTTATAACGAACGGATCTTTTTAAGTGTTCTTGGCCTTCCTAGAAGGAAAAGCCTAAGGAATTATGAAACCCCACTCCCTGGGCCTTGGCTGATGTTCTCCTTAGACATCAGGAAAACGTGCAAGACGTAGCCTCATTGGTGGCACCACTGAAGGCCATAAACAAGTGGAGGCTCTGCATTTTGTTTAAGTCTCAGTCACTTAGGGTTCTGTACCCAGATGTGACTCGAAGTCAACCAAAGGCCCAACAGACACTTCTGGTGTGAGATCTCAAAGTCTGACTTTGTGTCTCTGGAAAAGTTACCTCTCGGCCATGTTTTCTTCTTAGTTGTTTCCTTGTCCTTTTCCTTCCTACGTGCCTCCCTCCTTCTGTTCACTTCCTTCTTTCCTCCCTCCTTCCCTTCCTTCCTTCCCTTCTTTCGTTGGCACTAAATAAACGCAATCATGCTGCTTTCTTTGGATCCTGCCCCATATCAAGAGGAAGTCTGAAATCCTGTAAGAAGCCAAGGATTGGGTCCACCAAATAGTTTAAAGATTCACAGAGACAAATGGCTCATCTCCCTGGTCCCCATCCTGGGACCTGCTTCACGACAGCAACACGGCAGGTACACTCACGGCCAAGCAGCCAGGAATGCTTGGACTTTCTGCGTTTTCAATTATTTAGGCCAAAATGAATCACTTGCTTTCTTTTCTTTTGGAAACAGTTTTACTTCCCATTTCCTCACTGGACACATAACTTTGATTTATAACCCCAACAGTCCTGAGTGAAAGGAAGTTTCAAACAAAGCTGATGCCCCCACCTCAGGCTGTTTTTTTTCCTTTCCCTGCAATATTCTCAGAAAACACTTTGCCTGGCCTTCCTGAAGATGCAAATCCAGCTTGTGCTGAGCCAACCTCATGAGTCCGACTCCCCAAGTCCTCTGAGTTCTTCTTAGTCAAGGGCCTCATCTTATAAATTCCACTGAACTTGCTTCAACAGCAACACACTTTCAACTGGGATAAATCTGTCTTCCAATATTATGCCTTGTAAATCTCCCTTTGCAGGGTATTTACGATCCAGCTACTGCATGCTTACTTTATTGACTAGGAATGAATAAATCAGTTTTCCATTTCTCTCCACTCGCCATTGCT
The DNA here is from genome assembly GCA_004026765.1 of Micronycteris hirsuta. Classification (NCBI taxonomy): domain Eukaryota; kingdom Metazoa; phylum Chordata; class Mammalia; order Chiroptera; family Phyllostomidae; genus Micronycteris; species Micronycteris hirsuta. The sequence goes on from PVJI01009016.1 coordinate 15,454, forward strand.
GATATTTTTATTTGTGGGCTCCCCAGAAGTCTCTGATCGAAGTTCATGATCATAGAAACATCGCTTGACCTGATAATTATTTAAGAAACAGACAGCGGGATTTACATTTTTTGCTCTCTTCTTAAAATGAATCTCTGTGTTGGAATGCAAAAATGCATATGAGATGGGCCACTTGCCTTGACTGCCTGAAGGCAACACAGCTGCCCCTCCACACCCAGATGCTGCAACAGATGCTGATTACAAACAACACTACTGACTGCTTTGGATGTTTGCACTTTTTCGTGCAATTAATGCTCACAATAATCATCTGAGGCAGGGACCATGATGGTCTTCATTTGACAGATGAGGAAACCGGGGGGCAGGAAGGTTAAATCTTGGCAGAAGGTCACACGGTCAGTAAACAGAAGAGCTTGAACAAGAGCCCAGGCGACTGGCTCCAGCAGCCCTGCCCTTAACCACTCTACGGAGCTATCTCTACAGCCTGCAGTGCTCCACTGAGCAACCTCGCCTCCGCGTTTCTGAACGTATCCGTCACAGCCCCATAGTGCTCTCCAGCGTCTAGACAATGATCTCGTTTCCACCTTGCAGCCTAGGCGACAATATTATCTCCATCTTACAGAGGAGCAACCTGAGGCGAAGGGAAGTTTAGGGACTTGCTCAGGGACTAAAATGGGAACACTGGTTTCCAAGCCCAGTCTTCTGTTTGCCAACGTGACTCTACCCTTGGGCCTCAGTTTCCTCATCTCTTACACCATAGCCAAGAAACCCTTGGATCTCTGTACAGAGTGTGCTTTCACTTCTATACTGAACACCTTCTCCTGAATATGACTCCATGAGAACAGGGACAGGCCCTAAGTCACTGCCCCCTGGGACCCGGCATGCAGCGTAGTCGGTGCTCAGCCAGCGTTTGCTATGGACAGAAAAGTGCCGGGCGCGGGGCTAAGCACAGGGCATGCAAAGAGAAATGGGGCTTGGCCCTTCAGTCACAGCTGAGGCCCACTTGCAGGTCCAGTGGCCCTGCCCCCCCACCCCAATAAGTATGTGGACAATGGCTCCCACTGTGCTCAAGTCCACCAAGAGATAATTGACCGTGACATGAGTTATGTGTCCCCAGCTGAATGGCGTCAGGGTCGATTACTTGATTCTAGAGGCCACGGCAAAGAGGACCATTTGCAGTGCGGGGCGCACACCATTAAAACAACATTTAGGGATTTGATTTTAATCTAAGTGATGAGATTCTAGGGCTGTGCAGCTATCAAAGCACAATACTCTGTGCCCTAAACACACCACCCCAAACCCTCCGCATGACTTGGAGAGCCAGGGAGTAGGGCTGTGATTGATAGAAACACCCAAACTCCACTCTACCCCTGATCTGTTTAACTCGGTCTCAAGACAAACCTGAGCAGCATTTCATCCCCAACCGGACCAACCTAAGGCGAGGTGTTGGGCTTTTTTTTCCTACCATCTCTATGAGATGACTGAATGATTTTTATGGTGTTGGCATGCAGGTTTGAAGATCAGCTACCTTAGAGTTGCCAGATAAAATACAGGAAGTCCACCTAAACTGCAGTTTCAGATGAACAACAAATAATTTTTCATGTAAGTATGTACCATGCAATATTTGGGATGTACTTTAGGAAACTATGAGTCATTTCTCTGAAATTCAAATTTAGGTGGGCACCCTGTATTTTTATATGCTGAGTGTGGAAGCCCTGAGCTTACTGCAAAAATCAGGCAAATAGAAGATCTTTGTATGATTGAACTTGCCTATATGAAATTGGGTAAGACGTAGAAACCAAGAAAAAAAGAGGAGATTAGTGTTGGGGTGAGGTCTATTTTTCGAGAACACAGACACAGTGCCCCCGAGGCTGTCCCGGTCACTCCTGGTGCATCCCAGCAAAGGACCATTTTGGGTATTAAAGGGTAATAGCTAAGAGGAAGGTTCTGGACTCAGACTGCTGGGATTAAAATCCAGCATACCCCCATTCCTAGCTCTACGACCTTGGACATGCTGCTTTCATTTCGCAAAATGGACATAAAAATAGTACCGATCTCTTAGGATTTTGTGAGGATTAAATGACTTGCTATAGTGGCATTAATGTTTAATAAATGTTTATCATCACGACCACCACCATCGCCATTCTTACTTCTACCGACAAGCTAGTCTTCAAACAGCCTCAGCTTCTCCTTTGAATGTCTCTATGTCTCCTTATTGAAAACATCAAATTGGTAAGAAAGAGCTGATTCTCTACTGGCAGAAGTTTGCTCGAAATAGCTTCACAAGGAGGTGATCGCGGAGGGAACTACGCCACACTAAAACAACTAGGAGAAAACCGAAAACTCAGCTGAGAATTTCAGCAGAGACAGCTGTTCGGAACACGTTCCACCTTCCCAAAGATGCTTTGAGGAAGACTTAGCATTTCATGAAATCAGTTTCTGCAGCCAGATGCAGCCCACAAGAAACTCAAGCACCGTCCACACATGAGTAAAGACAGCTAATACATTGCTGGCATGTTTGTTCGTGCCTCGAACTCACACCTTCGGTTCAAGTAAGTGGAGACCAGTAGCAGTTCTCACCGGAAGGCTGTGAAAGTGCAGGGAGGAATATTACTCTAAGGGACTCCATTTGTGAGATAAGAAGCCACTGTAGCATGCAATTGTTAATTTCATGCACGTGGTAGACTGTTGAAAAGCGAGGAGCACTGTGGGGAGCCAGAAAAAGATCTCTCAAGATTTTTCCACTGGGTGACTGAGCATCCTTGCCTGGTGCTTCTCAATAGCCAAGACAAGTTTCATATGCGAGCTCCATGCTGCATATTCCTGAAACCTTTTGAATCAACTGAGCGGCTCCAGCCTTCCCAGAATTCTTCAGTGGACCTCCTGAACCAGCTGTAGGATGCCAGAAGTCTTTTAGCCAAAAATACCATATTTACACATAAAGAAATATCTTTAAGCTCTCTTCTATGACTTATTGCATAGACTCAACATCTTAAAGATTGTTTTAAATAAAACTAAACCCAACACTATTCTGCTATATTCAGATTATATGCAACTCTGATACCTTGTGAAAGAGATTTTGATTCCTTTTCAAAACCATCTTGAAATCGCTTCCTAATCATTCTTTTAGAACTGCCTCACAATCTATATGGACTTGACTGGTATTTCCTTCTCCATCATTTGGAGGATTTTATGAATACAAAGGTCTGTGGAAATGTTAATGAGTGAGCAGGAACAATAACAAGAAAGATGTTTAAATAGGCTCTGCAGATAAGGGCCACTGAGGAAGCATTCGTATGTTGCATCATTAACTGTGCTGGAAATTAGAAAGTGAGAAGTGGTTTAGAATTTCCCCATTTTATTTTGATGTGCACCAAGTATGCTTTGCATAACTTCAAATATACCTTCTAACATTTTCTTCTAACATCATATTTTTTAATGCTCCTTAATAATGACTTAATAATGTCTATGCCAGGCAAAGAAAATAGTTTTAAGTATTTGGAGCCAATAGGAGAGATCACGATACAGATCTTAAGGCCCACAAACACCTTGAACTAGCCTCGCCATTTGGTGAGATGGCCTGCGCGAAGCTGTCTGCCTTGCTTTCTACAGCAGGGGCCTGGTTTTGGTTTTGGTTTTGGTTTTGAGGAGGATCTGAACTTTTCCTTATGAAGGTGCTATGAGCACATTGTCCCACACGCCTTTGCCCCCAGTATTTAGAAAACCATCTAATTGCCCCACTGACAATTCATGAATTGCACTTCTGTTGGCTTTCTATTGTAAAGCTTGGTTGTTTAGGAATATCTTGGATACTCAATTATTTCCTCAAGGCCTGTCATTTTTACCAGGGACCTGGGCTCACCGCTGTGGTTATCGTCGGTGCAGCGCTGGAAAACTCACTCTCCAAAGAAACAAACAAGGCTGATTGGGAGGTAGCCTTTGCTGATTTCCATGGTGTGAAGAGTCCCAACAAAGCCAATGTCAATTTCCAAATGGTTAACAACTGGCTCATAACATTCCTGAATATTTATTAATCTGCTCTCTCAAATCCATAAAACTGGTGCTAGCACATCGGCAGGAGCCTTTGTGAATAACGTTTCTGTAAACTTGTGAATTATTCCCTTACATTGAACATTAGTTGGCATTTGGTCCTTAATCTTGGCACGGAAAATTTATTTTTAATTTATTCAACATTAAAGAGTGCCTGCAATGTACAAGATGCTATATTAGCTCCGGGGAAATGCAAAGATCCAAACACGGCCCCCGATTTCCAGAGACCCATAGTCCCTGGAAGGGACAGACAATATGCAAGAAATGCAAATCTGACCACACAGAGCACAATAATGAAAGCACAAATTTAAAAAGGAAAACAGGAAAGAAAGAAATACCATGTAAATACAGCAGAGGAAATTACTTCTATTACTAACACTTTTAGATCAAGTTCAAGCTGATCAGTAAACTTTTTTAAAAAAATAGAAGTAGAACATTTGTGCATACTTTTAGTTAAAAGTAACAAGGAAAAAGGAGGGATTACAAACAGGTATGAACTTTACCGAGTCTTCCAAAAGGTGAGGTGGTGGTCCTGCCCCCAAACGATCAATAATCACACTGGGCCAAACATTCCTTTTTCTGCCTCCAACAGCAAAGTCCCATTTCTTTCTCTGTTCCTACAGTTGAGCTTGAACTGTCATGTGACTACATCAGCATAGTGTTAAGTTTCACGGTCTCCAAATGTTGCAAGATATTCCCCCCCACCCCACCCCCAAATACCATTCCACAAGCAACCAGTACCGAATGGTACTAATTATTAAACACATAACGTGTGGCGGCCACTTTAAGGTGCTTCATACATGTTATCCCATCTGACTGTGATGTCCTGCTCTTTTTGTGGCAGGCAGTTCCCTCCCTTAAGTAGCACTGCTCTCTAAGACAGCTTTCTGATGTTATCAGCCTGTGGTCCCAGGAGAAAAAGAAGGGCCCCGCAACAGTTGTGAGATGGAGGGGTGCCTTGTAGGAACGAGAAGGGCACTGGGCTCGTGGGCTGTTGGGGGTGGGGAGCCAATGAGAGCAAAGACTTCCTGGGAAGAAGCCAGAGTGTATTCTGGAAATGACATGGGACAATTGACAATGACCGTGTTTAACCCAGAGGTGAAGGAAAACGTTGGTGCAAGGCCAGAGGAAAAAGGGGGTGATGGAGTAAAGGAAACAGAAAGAAAAGGGAAGAGGAAAAGAAAAAAAAAACATGTGTGGTACCTGAGGAACTGTCATAACGTGAAGTTGGGAAATCCAAGATGGACGCAACAGGTAAGACATTTGTCAAAATCTCTACCCAATCAAGACACCTGCTAAGTAGACAAACGATGAGGACATGAAAACGAAACAGGAGAAGAGCTAAATGGGGGCAGAGGGATATAAAAAAAGATGGGAGACTCCTAAAATAATCCATGAAAATTTCAAATAAACATAAGCAAGTTTGAAGTCCAGTGGCATGGAGAAACCACAGCGACAGCAGCGAGAAGAGGGCCGAAGCAGACAGGGGACCCTGAAAGTGAGGGTGCACAGGAACACGGAGGAGAACAGACTGCCAGCCCCCCCCCACCCTCTTCACCTCCTCACTCCGAACCAAAGCTGGATTCCTAGGCCAGTAGGAGAACAACAGTGTCCCTTAACTGCCCCGTTCCCACACAGGAAGACAGGACTCACAGAGGTTAAACTCCATTTACATTTGTCGATGCCACCTACCGCCCTGAGATAGATGCTCTCCTGTCCGTGACAGCAATGAGAAACTCAAACTCGAAGATGGTAAGCAACCTGACCCTGATTTTTCCAGGTGGGACTTGAACCCAGATCTGCCTAAGCCAAAGGCCATTGTCTTTCCTCAACAGCACCCCGCTTCCCAATCTAGCACCTGATGACTTTTAAAGTCACTTCATGTTTGTTGACTGTTTACTGTCCTGAGAGCCTGGTGACATCCAGGACAGGTGTCATCATCCCTTTTTGAATGGCTGAGGAAATGGAATATCAGGAAGTCTTGTGCTGAGCTGCAGGGTGGTGCTGGGACAGGACTGCCACTGTGGTCTTCTCATCCATAGCCCTTGCTTTTTCTAGCAAAGCACATGTCCCTTGTCACCATAAAGATCAGTATATGGCCATATCCAAAGAACCCATCAAAATACAGCAACACTGTGTATTTTTTTCTACCCAAATGGAAATAACCTAGCTCTGTTTGAGTCACAGTGTCATCTTTAATTGGTCACCATGATCGGCCCAGTCTGGATCATTAACCACTGCTGTGGCTGGGTCCGGGGGCGCTGGGTGGCAGTGACTGTAAGAAACACCGCTCCTGACCACAAAAACCAGGTCCAAGTGGAGAGGAGAACTTCCCAGAGTGGAGCAGAGGTACTGAGCAGATAACAATAGTAAATAGCCATTAAACTCCATAAATTTTTAAATCTTAAATCAATGCTTTAAGAGAGTATACCCACACATGCACAGAAACCACAGACTGCATTGTGATGGAAACTGAATATCATCCTATCTTTGAACTTGATGATTAACCTCAAAAAGGCTTTCCTTGGGACCGTTCTGTAGGAAGAGATTTCCTTATGAGAAAATGCCTGTTGAGACCACTCCAAACAAGAGCCTTTGCCAGCCAACATGACAACAATCTCAGGTTCTCAAAACAGCGACTGAACTTAACTCTAACTTGGAAAGTTGTGATTAAGAGTCTTTCCTCCTCCCATCCCCGCCTTCCGTTGATTCCCTGGGCCCTAACAAATACCCTCCCCGGGGTCAGAGACTCTGTCTGTGTGTGGAGAGCTGACTAAGATTTGACTAAGCCATTCAAGTCTAGCCCCAATGCGTCTGAACACTTAATTTCAGTTCTCAGGGGGAGAAAATGCATTTAAGATGCAGAAATCATAGGGTTCCTGGGGCTGAATCTGGCAGCCTGCTCAGCCACCTCTGCACAGGCCTTCCAGAGCAGGGTATGCGGTCACAGAGTTCACAGAGGTGTTAAGTACAAAAGCATTCCTGACAAAAAAATATTTTGGACTGCGGGCATAAAAATTACACTCATTTGAAAATTGAGGGAAACCTAAAAAGGGAGATACATAGAGCTGCCTTCTTGTGGCAGATAAAGCAGCATTGTCCTTGGAAAGGCAAAGTCCTGGCAGGGAGACCCTCGTCCGGAGGAACCTGTGTACAGGTCAGTACCATTCACTAGTGGCCTTCTGTAACCATCAAGAGAATAAAGGCAACACAAAGACAAAGGACCACCTTCCGGACTCTCTGAATATTGGGTCCAGAATTTCAGGGCCCCCCTGTTCGAACCTTCATAGCTGCTTCCCCGTGACCAATGACATGGCACAACCTGTGTCTGTGGAAGAGATTGTTTCTTCCAGTTTTGTGGACTATGTTAGCGATGAGCTTCGATATTCAGGTCTCGCTGGTGTGATGCTGTATCAAATGTGGCAAAATGCGATGGTAAATATTACATCTATCACAGCCGGTGCTCTCCATCACCCCCCTGCGGTGTTTCCATGGAGATAGGGTCCTCTGATCCTTTCCAAGCTGGGAAAGAGACCTGCTCCCATATCTGGAGCCCCGCCCTCATCTCTCATCTTCACTTACTGCCACCAAAGCTACTCCATTCCTTCCCCTAAGACCAAGTCAGTTCATCCAGAATCCAGAACAGGTCCTGAGCCAATCCAAGACCTGGCCTTTTGTGACTAGATTATTTGCATTCAGGGAGAGAGAGAGAGAGAAGGCAACACCCAGCTACCCCTTCCATTCCCTTCCTTACGACTTCCTTTACCCACCACCCCTGCCTTTTGCTACATCAATCATAACTCAGAAGACAATAAAACCGCAGTAGTCCAGAGAGTACGTCATAAAAATAGATGACACAGAAATCAACTTTTAATTTTTAGTCAATTGATTTTCAATAAAGGTGCCAAGGTAGTTCAATGGGGTAAGGATATCTGTAACTGGTACTGGTACAACTGAATATGCCCATGTAAGAAAAATAACTTAGCCCTCACTTCACACCATACAGAAGAGCTAACTCACATGGATCATACATAGTCCTAGATATAAGAGCTTAAACTATAAAACTTCTAGAAGAAAACATGAGAGAAAATTTATGTGATCTATGTTACATAAAAACTTTGTAGACACGATATCAAAACGATGTTCCTCTTCAGTCCTGTGCCTCTGTTCTTGATTTCTACTTTTCTCTTTATCATCTCCTTCTTGTTTCTTTAGATTTGCTCACTGCTACTTGTCCAGCTTCATAAACTGAAAATGTAGCTCATTTACTTTGAATCTTTATAGTTTCATGTTATTTTTAGTGATTAATTTTTTGCTTAACTGCAACCACCAATTTTGACATACAATGTTTTCATTTTAACATACAGATGGTTTTGAAACATTCAGCTTCCAAATACATACGTTTGAACTATTTAAAAATCAACCCCTAAACCATCCATGTCCTGTAACAACCTCCCCCGGCCATTCCGCCTCCCTATCAGCGGCTCCACTGGCCACGGTCCTGACGGGGCTTTGGCAGGTTCTAGGATGTCAGACATGTTTATTAGCATTCGTTTTCACCCTTAGCCTGTTAAGAATTTGCTAATTGAAGTGACGAATTCTATTCCCAATCAGTCACTGGCATAAAGTTGTCCGCACGGCTGCTGACACAGCAATCACTTCCCTTGCAGACCCGTATCAGACGGTCCTTAGCCCGGTGCTCAGCCTCCGTCTTCCAGAGCCCTGGCCCTGCTCCCTGAATGCAGGCCGGCTCTCTCAGCTCGCACCCCATTGGCTGAACTCTTACCCAGGCACACCCCCTCTAGTTAGCTCAGGAATTCTGTGTAGAGGAAACGGGACTCAGTTTCAGGGTCAGGTTCCAACCTGTGCTCTTCCAGAAACCAGAGGCATGACCACGGCAAAATCACCTCATCGTCCTCAGTTTTTTCACCTACCGAGTGGGGTTCATATTAGAAACAGCTGGCATAAACCATTACCAATGCTTCAAATGCTCAAATTCTATGGTTTAGTGTCATGTTATCCAGACTTAGGTTAGCACCTATTTCTCTAGACCGGGGTTGATGTCGCTTTCTAGAAACTCCAAACACTGCCCTTCCCCCACCCTCCCCCCCAGTGCTAGACAGTGCCTTCTCCACTCAGAGAAGTGGTGTGGTTGGACATCCCTATGCATAATTTATTTTCACCAGCACAAAATCGTATACTTAAAAAAAGAATCAAAGACTTACCTACCCCCCAAATATGTAATAAATTCAACTTTAGAGCCTTTGTTATCATAATTTATCACTCCACTGCCTCTCATTGATAAGCAGAACCCACCACTAAAAATGTGATATGGGCTAAGCTCCCAGCATTACCCAGACCACCACCATCTTTGGCCAGTTTGGAAATTTAAGGAAATACATTGCTTAATGTCTTCATCCAGCCTTGACCAATGAAGCAGAAATCAGAGTATTCTGCTCACCTGGTAAGGCTCTTGGAAGTGCACTGAATTCTTCTTAACTTCTTAAAGAAGGTTTGGGTTCAGTGTACATTTGGGGCAAAGGATGACCTCGGTTCCTAATTTAGTAAAGGCAGCTGCCTGTCTCAAATATGACTAAGCCGAACGGCTACACAAAGTTCAGTGTGCCAGGCTGCTAGTAAAAGCAACTATTATTGCAATCGTTTTAGATAGCACAAGGCTTGTAGCTCCTGGAAGCTGCAGGGAGAATTTCCAAAGCTCTCACAAATGATTAGGTTGGGGAGAACACTGGTCCAAAACTTCCATCAAAGTTAAAAAGGGAAATCTTAGCCAGGCAGCCCCCAAAGCACACTCAGTTTCCCCTTGGAGTCTCTCTCTCCAAATGGTTCTTCAGACCAACTCCTTGAATTCTGACCCTTAAAGACGTTTTCAAGCCCACGCTCCAGAGTCGTGATTCTTTGCGCGAAGCTCTCTGCCTACAAGCTTACAAAAATTAATAACCATCCTGTGACTTCATTAGATGAAATGTGTGTGCTGTCTATAATATTTGGACTCCCATTGTGATTACTGTAATTTGTAAACTCCAGAATTTCCCTATCTTTGCTTAAACATACCCTCCCTTAGTATGGCCATATGTGCCCATACCGCACTACATACACATTTTGTAGTGTAAGCCAGGAGTCGGCTGACTTTTTTTATGAAGGGCCACATAGTAAACATTCTTGGCTTTGTAAGCCACGGGGTCTCTGTCACGAGTACTTGACTCCGACAAGGTGGCTGCAGACAATACAACACCCGATGGGCGTGGCCGCCCTCCAACAGAAGTTGCCCGTGGGCGATCACTGTCTCGTGCAGGCAGCCTTTCCTCAAAACCGCCAGGTCACTCAACTTTGGACTGGATCTAAAAATGGGTGGCGTTTTTTATTTATTTTTATTTGTATTCTGACACAGGCAAGGAAGCAGAGACGTATTCTGGACTTAGGTTTTCTCACAATGATTGAAAATGTAAGCACTGCTTTGCTGAGATGCAGTAATCACTACCATTGACTTAAGGCCTTACAATCAATAAAAATTCTTTGACATAACTCATTTCATGCAGTCATCAAAAGAACACCATGTCCCCCCTCATTTTGTAGCTGAAGAAATCAAAAGAGTTTCAGTTCATAACCGACTTAGAAAGTCTTGGAGCCAGTAATATGAACCGGGGCCAGACCCCCAAACTTCACTATTCCACAACCAAATGGCAGCAGAAAGAGCAGACCTGCTTTGAAGAAGGAGCCTAACGACGTGTAGGGTGAGCGTTAAGTCCACCGAGTGAGGACGCCTGTGAGTGAATACGTCTTCATTTAAGGCACAGATTGGAGCCGGTCAACACAAAGCCGCAAGTCAACGTATACTCTTGCGTGCGACAGTACTCAGTACCCACCACCACGCCCCGACTCACCTCGGATACTGCAGTCCCGGACTGAAGATAAGGTTAATCTTAACAGCTGGTCTCGGCAAACCTTTCCTGGTGGCTAGCAATGACCAGTTCCTTTTTCTGAATATTCAATTACTGTCTCTGAATAATCCCTTTTAGAATGTTTTCAACTAGAACAAAATTCAGGTGCATTGGTTCATAGTGTCTGTATTATAGATTCATGTGTCAGAACTGCTGGCACTTCTCCAAGTCTTTATAGTAAAATGACAATTATTGAAATGATTCTGGTACCATGTCTCCTAGGTTTGCAGTATTTGAACTTGAACAGCACCGAGGCCTGAGACAGGAATGCATTGTGAGCCGCTACAGGAACTCTTAGTTGCTCCTCCCCAAATATAAGTGTCACTTTCATCTTAAGCAAGCAAGTGCCAAATTTTATCATTTGAAGACTGTTCTCCTTAAAGGAAAAAAAAACAGAAACAAAAATTCAAATGGTCTTGCCTTCCCTTTTTTGATTAACTTCAGGCCATCTTCCCAAAGCAGAAATGCCATTCTTTTATTATTCTTCTCACTATAAATGATTGTTTTAAAATTTATGGTTTCAGATTTCTTAAAAAAAAAATTTAATACATTCTCCAGTCCTGCCTCTCCAAACTCATTTTTATGAGCTATTCAACATTCATCTACGCACCCAAATATTTGTACTTCTGCCCCTGTCTTTTCAAAATATCCTTAATAAATTTAAGGATAAAGGAGAAAATGGTTGAGGTTGTTTTTCTCATTAATCACTATGTTGTCCATAAAAATTAAATACAGTATTGTGGGGGGGAGGGTCCTGCATGTGTGACCCTGTAACACAGTGGGAGTTTATTTCAGGGAGAAGGCTTGTAAGCCCCTCTGGCCCTCAAGGGCTATGTGACCACACATAAATCTCTAACTCCCTGAGAGTCTCACTCTCTTATTTAAATTCTCCCCAAATCAGATCTGAGACAATGACCTTGGTGCAGGTGGCTTACTGGAGGGGGTGGTGGCAGTAGGGTGACCTCAGGAAGCACTATGAGGGACAAAGAGGGGCAAACAGGGCAGGGATCGTAGTGAGCTGTTCACTGCCCCAGGCAACCGGAACTCGGTCCACCTCCCCACCCACCCCACTCCCAGCACCCTCTGCAAGACTAAGCAAAACTCACCCCAGAATGTCTGACCAAGAGGGGAGGAAGAAGGGGTGTTTAGCCACCCACTCCTGTCCCCCATTCATTGGGGGTCCCTCCTGAAATGGTAGCTCCCCAGCACTTCTGGCCGGCCCCAAGTTCAAAGGACAGCCTCACACAGGGAGGCCCAGGAAGCCGACCAAGAGGAGGAAAACCATTGGCAGGCAACTTTCCACGTGAAAAAGGGCCCACGGGCAGGGCCCGACCAGGGCGCACTGTGCTCAGCGTTCTCCTTTTTAATGGAAATGAAAATATTTGCCTCAGTGACCTCATGAGACGGCTTAAAAGATTAATCACAACTAAGACGTATACGCCACTTTTTGTTCACCGACTATTTTCACAGGCGTTTTGTAACACATTCCTGCAAGGATGCTGCATAATGATGGCCTCCAATTATTGCAGGAGAATCTGAGGCTCAGAAAAGATATATGACTGGCCTCACATTACAGAAGCAGCAACTGGCAAAGGTGAGATTTGAACTAGGTTTATAACTGCCCATTCCAGGCTCTTTCCACCACTGTATGTGTGAATATTCTCTGTCAAATGTAAAGTATCCTAAGAATACAAGGCATGGTTATTCCTCAAGGAGAGTTACACCAACAAAACAAACTCCTAAGTAGAAATTCTCCCTATTTAACTAGATAGACAGATAGATAGATAGATAGATAGATAGATAGATAGATAGGTAGATTTCTATTTTAATCAATTAGCAAAATGCATGAAGGACGTGAGCACGTATATATTTTCTAACCCTTGTGTAGCCAATTGGGTGAAACTGTATCCATGGGATTAGCTGCTCTGAGAGCCACTTAATTAATTACGCGAAGGACAGAGCAGGACGCAGGCCAAGCCCACCAAGGCACATCCAGGGACAAGGTCAACAAAGTGAAAGGGGCTTACCAGCAGACGGAGAGCCCCCTCCACCCATTTGCGTAGCCTGGATATGCACATTACTTTTCTCAATGGAGCTAGTAAAGAAAATTAAATTAGTTCACAGCTTCCACATAGTCTTGGTCACCAGAGAGCCGAATGGAACAAAAAGCTGACCCACCTTGGCCTTGGGTCAAGGCACTTTATTCAGCAGAAGAGGCTTATAAAACTCCTCCTATGAAGCTGAGCCCCGGGAGGAAGGTAGAAAGCACAAATCTAGCGTATTTACTAAGCAAAATGTTTTTGCTCACCTTGTTTACATTACCGACTTGTACTAAAACTATTCAGCAGGCAGGCACTTTGAGGTTTTTCTCTGTATAGTACTGGCCCATTGACTTTTCACTCTGTACATTTATTTTCCCTTCATTTATTAGATTTCTGAAATATGCCTACTGCCCACAGGTCTCTGGGCAGCGTTTCAAAAATGAAATGCTACAATTACATGAAATGCCACAGCCAAAGCCTCTAACTTCATGTAAGAGGAGGGTGGGGGAGTCAGGAGTGGAAGGGGCTTCTTGGGGTAGCCAAGCCCGAAACGTACATCTTGTACCACACCCTGCAGGCACCAAACACAAGGAGCTATTTGCTGGACTCAGTAAATTAGCAAATCCCTTAAAAGTCTGAGGCTGGATTTAAACTAAGATGCCAACAGTTTAAAGTGGGTTATGAAGCTGGCCAAAAACCATCCCTCGGCCCTAGCCTGTGGCTATACATCTATGCTCAGGAAAGCCGAACATGGGTCTGAGAGAGAAAGCCACTGAGCTCGTCCAATGAATACGGGGCTGATGTGTGTAGAGAAGGACTGGCTACAGTAATAGTTAACATTTACGGGGTGCTTACTACATATCTGTCTTAGTCTTATAGATACGTATTCATCTAGTCTGTGTAAGACCATTCAGAGGGTCATTTTATCAATGAGAGCATCAAGACACAGAGAGTTCAAGTCATTTGCCCAATGTCACACAGCAGGAATGTGGAGGGCCAGGAAAAACCCAGTCTGACACCAGTGATGACCGTACTGTATTGACCGTGGGGGTCAAGGACAGCGTCCATATCCAACTGAAGGACTTGACTGTTTAGACAGCACATTTTTTTGGCAAGGGTACCCCAAAACATCATCAAAATGGACTCAAAAGAGGAGAGAACTGCTTCCTGAAGCTAATTTTTTGTCTTCTTTGCAGGTAGAATAAAACAAAAACAAACAAACAAAAAACACAGAAACATCTCACAGGCCTTTCCTCCCTAATTCTTCCATTTCCTTCCCCCTCCTCTTTGGTTCGCCTGGTATCTTCTCATTTTGGCCAAGCAAGTCGGGCCGAAGAGACGAACAAGTACCAAACAAAACAAACTCCTGAGTATAAATTCTCCCTATTTAACAACTAGATAAATAGATCAATCGATCGATAGATAGATAGATTTCTATTTTAATCAATTAGCAAAATGCATGAAACAAGTATCGAGGACCAGACCCAGACACGACACAGATTTTGGAATTACCAGACAGAGAAGTCAAAGTAACTACGATTATATTATGCTAAGGATCCTAATAGGGAAAATGACGATGTACAAAAATAAATAACAGAGATGGAAACATAACAGAGATGGAAAATCTAAGAAAGAATCAAAGGAGATGCTAGAAATTCTGGCCTCATGGATGGAGGGTGGGGGTTGGGTTGGTTATTCCTGAGATGTTAGCCCAGGTTATTTGGTTGTTGTTTTTTATTTCTTTTACAGAAAAAGACTAAAACTGAAATGGGAATAAAGAATGCCTTTGTAGGCTCATCAGAAGACTGAACACAGCTGAGAAAAGAATCAGTGAGTTGAAGATATGGCAGTAGAAATTTCCCGAACTGACATGGAAAGGAAAAAAGAATGACAATAAAAAAAAAGAACAGAACATCAAAAAAGTGTGGGACGAGTTCAAAAGATCTAGCAATGTGTAATTGGAATACCAGAGGTAAAAAAAAAAAAAAAAAACCAGAGTAGAAAAATATTTGAGGTAATAATGGTTGAGAATTTTCCAAAATTAGTGAGGACACCAAACCACCAATCCAGGAGGCTCACAGAACTAGAAGCAAGAAAAAAATACCTCAAAGATCTACACACACACATATCATACTGAAGTGCAGGATTCCAGAGGCAAAGAGAAAGTCTTTAAATAAGTCAGAGAAAAGAACACCTTATCCACAGAGGAACAGCAATGAGAGTTACAGAAATCGTGCAAGGAAAAAGGGAATGGAGAGCAACATTTACCGTAAGCATTGGGGGAAAAACCACCAACCTAGAACTCTATTCAGTAAAACGATCATTCAAAAGTGAAGCAAAAATAACAACTTTCTTAGGCAAACAAAAACTGAAGGACTTCAAAGCCACCAATGGGCCCTGCAAAGAAATGTTAAAAGACATTCTTTAGGGTTAAGAAAATGATATAAAATGGAAGTTTATAAGTCAGAAACTTATGAGTCTGAAACTTATGTCTACATAAAGGAAGCGCATTAGAAAGGAGAAAATAAAAATGAAGAAGTAAAATTAAACCTTTAATATTTCTTATGGTTAATTGACTTAAAAGGTAGGTTTGTTCAAAATAACCCTAGTGACAATACCTTCCATGATTGTAGCATATTCATTAAGTGATTTAAGCTGACGCTGAAAGGAACTGAGGCAGGACAGAGAAATGGAAACCAAAACGTGATAAGGTACCTGCACACAGGTCAAGTGTTCCATGGACAGGCTAAAGAAGAGAAATTCTACAGCCGTATCGGTTGCCCCAGAAAGAGTATTTGACAAAATGTAACACCTATTCATGATTTTTTTAAAATCTTAGCCAAAGAGTAATAGGTACTCCCTAGACTTGAGAAAGAGTATGTACGAAAAAACCCTATAGCTAGACCAGGACCAAGGCAAGGGCGACTTCTCTCGCCGCTCGGACTCAACACCGTGATGAAAGCTCTGGTTGCTGCAAGAAGACAAGACCCTTAAATAAAAGCGACACAGACTGGAAAGGAAGAGACGAAAGGGACGTGGACAAATACTCACAAGATGGCTGCCCTGAGCCCCGGGAGAAGAAAAATGAATTTCGCGGGACTGTACCCAGTGCCGCTGACTTCATCAGCCTCGGGCTCACTAACCGGACGCCCAGTGACTACCCCTTCCGTAGGCCACTGTGACAACTCAGGATTGACAACACCGAAAGTCAGGTTAACCTCTTTTTATTCTTTCTGTCACTGATCTTTCAGGTTGGCGTTCCATGCCAAGGATGTTCCTCCCAAATAGCAAACATAATGCAGGCCCCAGGCTCCATGGGAAGATGGAGCACACAATGACACAGACTTACTGCCACAGACAGACTGTGAGACACCGAGACATTCGGGGGTGAGGTGCCCAAAGGCGAAGGGATCTGAGATTTCCTGGACTTGCCATGGTGGACTCATTCTTTCCAGTCACTTTACACCAAAGCCAGAAACGTTACCAGCGTTCCCTCGGGGTCTCTAATTGCCCTGGTGGCTTCGGTAATTGCTCTGGACTCTCTCCACTGAAGAGTAAACAGTGATGTGTCCTTTCAGATTCCCCACATCCTCTCAGCCCAGACTCTCCTCAAATAAGTTTGTGCCCAGGAGACAAAGACCCTGAGCATTTGCATAATTGTGGGTTCTTCTCCACATGGTGTCAAGTGTTTTCGGTGTTTGTTTTAATCATCAAACTTTCGTCCTATCATATGCCCTTTACTCCAGGAAGCAGAGAATTCACCCTCGTTTCGAGTCACAGAAGACGGTAAAGGACCTCATTGAAACGTCTTGGGGGACCGATAATAGCACCCCCGCCTTTAAACCTTAGATGCCCCAGCCAAACAACTACCAACTGCTCTCAGAAATGCTCCTTGGCTTACTGGAGATCCCTGACTCAAGCTTGAAATGCCTTATTTGAAAGGCCCTATTTGATGAAAAACACCAGCACTGCCTCACTGTCATTTTCTGCTAGATTAGTTGGCAAGGATTGACTTTACCCCTGTGGCAAAAGGATACTTAACTTCCTACGTAGCCGAAGACACCCAGTGCTGTTAAACTGGTGGTCAGCTAAACCAGGTACAGGGCCTGACGGCAACACAAAGCAATGTTAAGAATTTGGGCACCTCAAGAAGCAGCAACAAGAAGGAGAAAGAAGAAGGTGTTTGGGTAAGAGGAGCAGGAAGCCCTCGGGCAGAAATGTCATTTCCTGCACCGGCTGGAAGTCCCGGGAGGGACAATGCATAGTGATGGGTGAACTCTGAGTGGCGCTGCAGACAGACGGCCACGGTTTCAGCACCCGCTCTGCTACGTGTTGGCTGTGTTATTCAGAACCAATAGTTACCTTTTCTAAACCTAAGTTTCCTCATCTGTAAAATAGTAAGAATAGTAATGATCTCAGGCTCTTTGTAATATGTGTAAAGTGGCAGGTAAATGGTTATGTGTGTAATATACGTTAGCTGTTACTTTTCCCCCCACTTTATCGAGGTTTTATTGACATACAACCTTTACATAAAATATATAACAATAACATTGTGTAATTTTGACATAACTGTCACTTTTATAGAACAGAGGACAGGTGGCTTCAGTGTCATTGGTTGGTCAGTTGATTGATTGACTATCATCAAAAGCACTAAAATGCTCTCAAATCGTTAGACCTAGTTCAAAGTCTAAGGAGAGGAAGTTTGTTCTTCTATCATGGTGCCTTAGTCAGCCCGAGCTGCCATAACAAAGTCCCGTGGCCTGGGCGGAGTCAACAACAGACTTTCAATTTTACTGTCTCACAGTTCTGAAGGCTAAAACTTCGAGATCAAGCCAGCAAACCTGGTTTCTAGTCAAAGCCTCTTCCTGGAATAAAGATGGCTGTCTTCTGCTATGTCCTCATATGGACTTTCCTCAGTGCACGCAGAGAGAGAGAGAACGAACACACCGGTGTCCCCTCTTATAAAGACACTAATCATAGCAAAATAGGCCCCACCCTTAGCTAATCTTGATTATTTCCCACTTTCGGCCTCACTGGGGGTTAAGACTTCAATAGATGATTCTGTTGGGACACAAACATCCAACGCACAGCCGGTTTGCTGTCATTTCTTGCTCTCAGAAGGAAAGGAAATATCCTTGGAATAACGGCATATATGCCTCTTGGCGATGCAAGAGTTACTATATTTATCTGCACAATGAATTATGAAAGTAGGAAGAATTAGGGGACCTTTGATTCTCATTATCAAAAAGAAACTGTAACAACTACTACTATTGTGGACTGACTGCTGAAACAACCCCAGTTTTCCCTCCTCCTCTGTCCGTGCCCTTGGCGGTGCCCTTGGCAGTGCCCTTGGACATGGGCTCAGGGCTGAGCCGCGTGACAACTTTCTCTTTTGGCCTGTGGGATATAAGCCAATGAGATGCAAGTGGAGTTGTAAGAAGCGCTTGCATGTTGAAGCATATCTGCTGGTTACTTTGGGAGCCCACCTGCCATGGGAACAAGCCCATGTCATCCTGCAGTTAAGAGACCCCCTGAAGGGGATCAGAGACCCTCTGCTAACGATCAGGCAGCCCTTGGCCATTTTGACGGTTGAGAGCAGAAGCATGAATGACCACCATCCCCCATGGAAGGCTGAGATCAGCCAAGCCTGGCATAGGTAAGTGGTACTATCAAGACTGCCCAGCCTAAATTGCTGGTCCACAGCATCATGAGCTAAATAACTTCTCACCGTTTTAAGACAGTAGATTTCAAGTTGGTTTGTTACACAGCAATAGCAAACTGATACATCTACAGAGTAGTCAGGACTGTACTATGCTGGTTAGGAAATAGAGAAGGAATGTGGCGTACACTTAATTATATGTGAGAAGAAAAGACACAGACTATTAATAAGGAGAATTTTACCTTTAGATGAATGCAATATGATAACATTAATATGAAGGTGTGAGGAAGCTATATGCCTAGAAATGATTATCTTTATGTAATTCCAGCATTTTGCATCTCATTTAGAATGAAAATCAATGAGGCTTCCCAGAATGAATAACAGGGAGAAAGACATCAGGAATAATTATTTCGCATCCAAGAAAACTCCCCCCCGCATCCAATTCATGTTTTAGAAAACGAGTCAGATCACTTTTACTTTTACCCAAATTGGTTTGCCCATTCCTTGAAATTACATATGATGACATAATCCAAGTCCAACTTGGCAAAAGAAAGAATTTGCAGCTCAAGTCTGGTTTCTCTTCAATTTTCATTTCCCCTGGGCCCCATTCATATTTCTTACAGACACTTTCCCTTGTGACCCAATCTAATTTGATTCCCTACCACATTTCCCCTACCAAGAGCATCCAAAGCTATTTTGCAGAGATCCTATAAATAATGCTTTGACAATATTTAAAAGATAATATACCATGGGGAATAAAAGCCTTTAACTCCATCAAAAAAGGAGAATAAGAAAAAAATGATTCTTTTGGGGACAGTGACTACAACTGTACCCGGATGCCACCAATCAACCTCATTGTACCCGATCGATTTTCCCAAGAGACTTGACAGAACTGACCTGCTGTGTTGGCTTTATATGGAAACAGCCACAGTGAGTTGAAAGTGGAAGGAAAAATCTGACAAGTCAGAACAAAGTTCTGGAAATGAGGAAGGGCTGATTTTTTTTATGAAAAAGCACAATGACAAAAACTAAGGACGGTCATTCAGGTACCACACCCCACTGTCATTTTATGAAGTTAGAGAAGGAGCTGATGTAGAGAGAGATCTGACATCTGGGAAGTGGCCATTCTTGGACAATTAGATGAAGAAGTTCTAAACTTCTCCTTCATTCACCCTGTCTGTCTCCTCCTGGACCTCATTTCACCTCTTTAAAGAGCGAATCTCCAAACACAGTCACTTCTGAGGTACTAGGGGTTAGGGGTTCAATATATGAATTGGGGGCGGGGGGGGTGCAGCACACAATTCAGTCCCTAATACATCTTAAGATCCTTTTCCTTAGAGACCTATCTGCCTTTCTCCTTACTTATTCAGTATTAAGTCAATTGCATCAGTTTCATAACCATACAAGGGGGATGAGAACAACTTCCAGGTGAAATATACACACCGATTTCAAACTGCAGAAATGGGAAATGCAAGAGGAAAATTCATGTTAGAAAAAAATATGGTAACAGATGCCTTTGAAAACTAAGAAATTGCTGCTGGATTAAAAAAAAAAAACAGAATGAAAATAGTTAGAATGAAAACAAAACCATGATGGTCCATGAAAGAGGGACGGGAGGAGGGCGCCCCGCTGGATGATCCATTCAGATCAGTTGGCTACAATTCTCAACACTCGTGAGGTCACTGAGATCTTCAGTGTGGGTGGGACAGGCAGTGAGGAAGGGAGCAGAACCTTCCATTCAGAAATAGGACACTGGACATCGATCACAATAATCACAAGCTTTTCCTTACAAGGCCCTTCTTACGATGCTCTCGTAATAACGACATTAAGTATTAGTAGGCTGCCGATAACTGTTGACTGGCTGGTTTAGGACCATCACATCAGGGATATGAACGCAGGGGCCCTGTTCACGCCAAGCTTTACTTCTGAGGCTGAGGGAGTGTAGTTGTGCTCCTGTGAATCTTATCACCTACGTCTAAGCGGAGGGAAAAGTTGTTCCCTGGAAGGACGGCCACAGCTCCGCGGTAAGTATGAAATCATCACTCACGGTCATTTTCAAACACTTCTCCTTTTGTGCCAACACTTCACCCCAAGTCAATGACTGGAACGTTCACATTGAACATGTAACACTGAACAGACACCGGACTCTAACCTTGACTGACGCCCCCACCCTGCACCCTCTCCTTGAGGCCCGTTCAGTTACCTCCCAAATTCTACCACCAGTACCACCCTAGTGCTTGGAACCTTCAGAAACACCACTAATGGCTGAAGGCAGGTCAATTTCAGAATCTATTTCTTCTTTCCCACCTAGAGCATTTCCTTGTTTCTGCAGATTCTGTTTAAAAATCACCCTTTTTGGAAGTCACCTTAAAAGAGTATCACTCTTATCTTGATCTCTCTAACCCACATAACCCAGGCCAGGGCTGCCCCCAACTGGTTTCTCTCTCTCTCTCTCTCTCTCTCTCTCTCTCTCTCTCTCTCTCTCTGTGTGTGTGTGTGTGTGTGTGTGTGTGTGTGTGTGTGTTGGTGGGGGGAGGGGGGAGCAAACTGATCAGAAGTCCCCAGGCTAATTATATCATCTGGGAAGGAGCCATTAGAGTGGAGGCAGCGCCATTCATACTTAATTGGCTTCAGCTACTATGCGCCGCTGTGCAAAGAGGCTAATTCTTTGGATGTTCACCAAAAAGAAACAAGAGGGAGAACCAGCACCAGGGAGACAAACAGGCTGCTATTCTTGGATCCATAAAAACATACCTTTGAAAGTGGTTTAGCAGGAGAAAATTTGTTTTAACTTCCCCCACCCCCTTTGTCAGTTTCATGTCTTCCTGAATAAACAGGACCCTGTTGGAGCTAAAATGATACAAGTTTTCCAGCTAAATGGCTTTTGTTTGTTGTCAAGGGTTATCTATCCCTGTGGCTTGTTGTCTGGTCACTTGCTCCTTCCAGTATAAGGCAAAGGCACAAACTGTGCCCCTATCATGCCTTTATTTTTAAGGGAAGGGGCACCAGGACAAGTCATGAGACACTGAAATGCTGGGAAATTTCTGAGTCTGAGTATTCTTTCTCAGGAGTCAGCTTTCCCCACCAGTGCCTCTATTCATGTGGGATCCAATGTTATTTCATTTTCCTCTGGTCATCTTACATCCCTGGAGAGAGCTTGACTCATGGTATAATTATATGCTCGGCCAGTTCCCAGTGAAAGCCACTCCAACTGCCACCCTCCTGTCCCCCGCCGATCTCCCACTCCAATGCCAAAGAGCCCAGGGCTTGGCCAGGAACAGAGCGACGCTCTTTGCAGCACCGTTAATGATTAGGTGCTCAGAGGGCACTTGGCACTGACTGTCTCCCTTCCTCCGAGGGGTCAGTGAGCCCGGAGCTCAATGACTCACTGCGGAGCCAGCTCG
This sequence comes from Micronycteris hirsuta, assembly GCA_004026765.1. Classification (NCBI taxonomy): domain Eukaryota; kingdom Metazoa; phylum Chordata; class Mammalia; order Chiroptera; family Phyllostomidae; genus Micronycteris; species Micronycteris hirsuta. Next base: position 37,565 of record PVJI01009016.1, read on the forward strand.
CTTTGTGGTCTCCGGGGCCTGGCCAGCGGAGCCTGCCTCCTTCTTTCGGGTGGTTCATAAAATGGCTCCTGGAAGACATATTTTCAAGTGTTTGAGAATCTAGGGTTATTTCACAGAAGGTAGAAATACTGCCATTTGAGTCACAGCGCGGTCTTGTGTAAGGCCAGCTTGGAGTCGACTGTGGCAGCCCCTTTCTACCCAATAGCTTGGCACCTGCCCCTAGTCCTGCTCTCCCTGGACAGAGGTCAACCTGGGCTGGGAAACCCCAGCTCCAGAGGGGACATGGGGAAGCCATCATTTCTGGCTGCTCGACTTCATACAGGTAAACGGTCTTCTCACTTTTGGCAATTACTTCCAGGGCTGGAAGCTCCATAAGCAACACATTTGAGGGTCCTAGCAGAACGAGAGTGCCAGAAATGCAGAATATATGTTTAAACATAAATCACTTGTCATTGTTTTTTTTCACTCTCTTTTTAATAATTGGCTATTTGAAGCATAAATTATTTTAAAATGTATTGTTGGGCTTATAGCGTATGCAGAAGTAAAATGCATGACAATTATAATAATACTATGACACGGAAGGGAGAAATGAAAGCACATTCTTCTGAAGTCCTTACACTTCATGCAAAATGGTTTGATGTTACCTGAAGGTAGACTGTTCTATGATAAACCATAAAACAATCACTGAAAGTATTTAAAACAATCTGTAACAAATAAGCCCATACAAAGGATAAAATGGAATAAAAAATATGCAACTAATCCAAAACAAGGCAGAAAAGAGGAAAGGGGTAGAGAAGCAGATGGGGGAAATAGGAAATAAATAGCAATCACGTAGAGGCAGAGGTTGCCAGACTGAAAAACAAATACAAATGAAAAAAAGTTGCCTGCCAACTACAAGAAATAAGATTTTCATATAAAGACACAGATTAAAAGGAAAAGTGTGGAAACAGATGTGGCACTGTAGTGTTAATCAGAGAGAACGGACGTGGCTGTATCAATATCGACGCTGATTTCTGATAAGGAATATTCCAAGAGAAGAAGAGGGTGGTTTCACGATAAGGAAGCAGGTAATTTATCAGGAGCGTATTATCAATCCTAAATACTTACCCAGTTAGTAACAGAGATTCAAAATACATGAAGCAAAATTCAGAGAGGTGAAAGGAGAAATAGATAAACTCACAAATATACTCAGATCTTTCAACATGTCTCTCAATACATGATAGAACGAGTACGCACACATACACACACACAAATATTAAGAGTATGGAAGAAAAACAACTTCACCTTATTGACATTTATAGAACACTCCACCTAACAATGCCAAAATATACTTTTTCTCTAGTGCCAGAACGCTTTTCAAAATCAACAATATTTCAAGCCATAAGACATGTCTCAATAAATTTAAAAATATTCAAATCATACAAAGTGTGTTCTCTGACTATACTGGAATTAAATTAAATAAGAGTAGCAGAAAGATTTTGGCAAAATCTCCCAATATTTAGAAGCGAAAAAATGCAATTTTCAATAACCCACAGGTCAAATGCGGAATCAACAGAAAATGGGGAAGTATTTAAAATGGAATAAAAATGAAAAGAAAACATATCAAAATGTGTGGGGTCCGGCTAAAATCATACATAAAAGAAAATGTACAGCTTTCAGTGGCTATACTGTATTAGAAAAGAAGAAAGTCTCAAATCAATGATCCGAATGTCCACCTTAAGGGACAATGAAAAGAATAGCAAATACAAATTAATGATAATAATAATAATACTAGTAATCATATAGAGCAGAAATCAATGAAGTAGAAAACAGGAAAATAATACAGAAAATTAATTAAATCAAAAGCTGGTACTTTGAGAAGGTGAACAAATCTGATAAACATCTAGAGAAAAGTGAGAACATATCAACTATCTATACTGGAAGTCAGACAGGGGCATCACCATAGATCCTACAAGATAATATGCGAATATTCACTGGCAAATAATAGCAAAAAGGAAAATGATTTTAACGTGTAAATGCTTTCTAAATTGATGACTAGCTAGAAAATAATCACAGTCAAAACACCATCAGGCTAGTGTGTACAAACTGATGAGCTGATTCTAAAATTCATACTGAAATTCAAAGGATCTAACAGAAGTAAAACATTTTAAAACAGAAAGAACAAAGTTAGAATACTTACACTACCTTATTTTAAGAGTTACTATAAATCCATAGTAGTCGAGACAGTAAGATATTTGAATCAACAAATGCATAAAATCAAGAGTTCAGAATATATAAATGGTCTATTACAACACTCACAAAAATTAACTCAAAATGGATCATAAATGTAAAAGACCAAACCATAAAACTTCCAGAAGAAAACAAGGAGAAAATGTTAATTACCTCAGATTTGGCAAAATTTTTAAAAATGGGCATAAAAACATGATTTATAATAATGAATATTTATAATTTGCAGTATATTTATAATTTATAACATATAATATGTGGGGCTTACTAAAAATTAAAAACTATTGTTCTTCAAAGACACTGTTAAGAAAATATAAAGCGAGCTACAGACTGAAAGATAACATTTGTAAATCTTACATCCCAAAAATTACTGGTATCTAGTCCATATAAAGAAGTCTTGAATTTTATATAATTATATTCATATGCTGGAAGAAAATACACGAAAAATATTTCTACTGATCATTTCTGTACATGTGAATGATTTTTAAATATTACCATTTCTTACTTCTGTATTTAATATTACTGTTTCTTACTTCTGCATTCTAAAGCTTGCATATGCTATTTTTAAAACCAGAACAACAAGAAAAGACTTCATTAAAAAATATTCAACCAAACAGCTGCTGTTCAGAAAATTACGATTTGAGGGCCACCATACAAAGTGATGGGTGCCTAGGAGATGAACCAGGTAGGGTGCTTGCTAGTTTCAGAAAACCCTCCAGGGACAAGGGGGTCGGGGGCAATGGATCAGGGCTAGTCAAGGAGGCACCAGGGTGGTCTGAGGTGGGAAGTCAGAATTTTAGAGGAACTGAAGCTATAATGAAATAAAACAGGTCAAACGGAAGAGTCCAGAAATTAAAACAAAGATGGAACCTGGTAGGTTCTGTAGTGGAGGAAAAGTGTGACTTCTTAACAAGGCCATCCTACGCCTCATTACTTTCTTTTTCTTTTTTTTAGAATGAAGCATATTGAGGGTTTAGAGCCAGACAATAAAGAGCCCTTTCATGCACGAGGCCATGTAAAACTCAGGACACAGGTGGCAGAACCGGTTCCAAGATCCAGGTGACAAATTTCCGCTCAGAGGTGATGGGAGGGACAGGCTCTCCGCCTCCACCGCACCTCACGCCTCCACCGCACCTCACGTGGAGACCACCGCGGGGTGGTTTGGGCTGGGAGAATGCACAGCCTCCTTCTCTAGCCAGAACTTCCCTCACTCCCCTCTTCCTCCAGTAAGTTCCTGCTCCGCATCCAGGCTCCCTCCTCACCCCCCAGATCTTGCTCAGCAGCTAAATGCATGGCGCTGTCTTATACCATGAGCTTTACCTTCACGGAATTTGCCTCACTTGCAATTTACATTTCTTTAGAAAGACTTGGTTAAGTTAGTCTCCTCTGCTGATTACTAACTCCATTGTGTTCCTGCTGCTTAGCACAGTGCCTCAAAGACAGAAACCCTGCAATAAGAACAGCAAACGACTTTTCGATAAATGAGTGACGGTAAAGAATGAGTATGGTTTGCCTGTACTGCAGGACTGAAGCTCCTTCGTGGAAGTCACCAGGAGCAGCGTTGGTGGCGGATCTCTATCCTGGAGTAGCCAGCAGGCAGCAGCTGAGCAGGTACTCCTAAGGAAGAGAAGAGGATGGACAGGAGAGGCATCCTAGATCCATGGAAAAATGACCAAGTCACACGAAGTGCATGCATGTAGCAACTCACCCCCTCTGCCTTAATAATACACACACACGCAAGATCTCTGTTGGCAGAGCCTGTTGTGACTTCTTGCCATGAATCTTGCCCACAGTATGGAATGGAAATTCAGATTAATCATTGAGTGGATTCTGTTGTCTTTTTATTATGTTCGCTCTTCATCCCCTTCGCACCCAGGGTTCCCATACTTTTTCTGTCCTCACTCAAAACACTCAGTTCCATGGCATCTCATTCTGTCAGATGAAGGGGTGGAATTTCTCAGGATCTCTGCATTGTGGAGGCCCCAAGAGCTAGTCCCAGAAGCCCCATAAGGTAGCCAGACCCAGGAGTACTTGCCGGTTAGCTCTGCCTCTGCTTATCCCACTGGAGCCAAGCCCCTTCACATAGATGTGTGTGTTGCGTTCTATAGAGACCATTTCTGGGAACCTATCTACCTGGTTTGGGTTCTTGAAAGAGAAGGACAAGAGGGGGTAGGGGAGAATCAGAAAAAAGAGAAGAAACCAGCTAAACTGACTAAAGTATGTTTGCCTAGGTTAATCTCTAAGTTAGTCACAAGGGCAGGAAGTGATTGTGATGATGATGATGATGATGATGATGATGATGATGATGATGATGCTTAGGAGGAGGAAGATGAGGATGAGAAGCAGGAGACAGAGTATAATCTACAAACAGCAACTGACCAGCCCTGTGGGGAAAGCCTCAGTCAGGCTGAGTAGGTGGAGTCACTTTGACAATTCTCAGAGGGAAGTCTTGAAACTCTCATGCTCGATCAAAACGACAGCACAACTGCTGTTCAGTCATTGCTGGGGCAGATCCACACCTTTGTGACTCCAGGACCGTCCCTGCTCTCCTGTGGCCTAGAACCAAACCGCGATCTGAGGATGCTCTGAGGATGCTCTGAGGACCACATCGGTATCACGCCCTTCTACAATGAAAATTTGAACTTTGGGAGAACCGCCTGCACGATTCAATTCATTAGACAAGCATAGGAGTTTCCACTACCCAGAAACAGATTAAAACTGAAGCCAAAGTCACTCATAACTATGTGTTTTCAGCTTGTTGTCAATTAAGCTTAAATGTATGCTCAGTAAACCCTGCCTCTGGGTGCCTGATAGTCCTCCCAGGAAAAACTAAAGATTCAACCTGTTTGAAGCAGCCTAACTAGCTGAACTAATACTGTCTTCTTGCGTAATCTCTGATGTTTAAATCCTATAGACAAATGACAGGCACTGACGGAAATATAGGGAACAAAGCCCATGGAGAACAGATCCAGGTTACACCCCAAGTCAGTCTTGGGCTCTAAGCTACCTCCCTTGGAAGAAAACAGCTTTTCAGAATACAGAAAATTGGCTATCTAGCCCGCAAATTTATTTTGTTTTTATTGACTTGAATGTGGAAACCAGGAAAAAAAAAAAGCAACCACTCAAATTTTTAGCTCCGGGGATCTACGTTACATCAATTTTAGGTTCTCTGCCCAAAGTGCCACTATCAATGGAGAAAACCCGCCGTAAGAGGAAAAATGAAAACCCATTAAAACAAGAAAGCCTCTCTTTGCCAGCAACCTCTTTATTTGGGAGAAGCCACAATTTTATGACTTTCTCAGCAGAGACAAAAGTGTATATTTTTAATCCTCTTGTTCCCCTGGGGCGGTAAAGACACACCATAAAGCAGTGTGCTGTCAATCAGTCATGAAAAGCTTAACGGATGGTGACATCCATGACAAGACTATGATAGATCGCCACATTTTTAAACCATAGACTAATTTTTAATTCTCCGGGCTTCTCCGAACCAAACGAGCTCTCTGGAAAACAAGGGAAGAGCCCACATCTTGGGAAGAAGAGGGAAAGCTTTGTGTCGTTTTCCAGCTCCTGACTCCATCCAAGTTGAAGGTTGCATACAAATCGGTGTTTGCAAGACACCCGCATCCACCAGTTCATCAAAGCCCTGGAAATTCAAGGAAACCTGTGTTTATGGAAATCTGGCATTTCTGTAAAGTTTTGAATGAGGGCTAAATACAGCAGTTCATCTCATTTTGAAACTAATGATCCCCCCGGCCAAGCGGTTTTCCAAAGCCGGGTCTTCTGGCTCAGTCAGCTTTGAGGAATCCATTTATGAGTTAGGTTAGTTGGAGACTCTGGAATTCAAATTTATGTCTGCAGCCCACGGGTTTGCTCCTGATAGGTCTCTGAAAAGAGATTGTAATCAATTTACCAAACCCAGACTTCAGGAAATTTTCATATCCCAAAAAGAAGTGCCGGTTTGGAGCTGTCTCCGTTCTCAATCAGCCCTCCCTCTTTGCTCCCTGCTGAGGGCTGAGTCCACTGCACAGGGCGTTTAATTGTCTCCGGCACTTCTCCACGCCCACCCCTCCCTTCAGAGCAGCCCCCTGGGTGTGCTGGGATCCACCTCCCTCTCTAGGCCTGCCAGTGGTTTAGAAAATGGCAGAATATATGTGTGGTTAGTCACCTCGGACAGTTTCTCTGTTGTCCGTCTGTTTCTTGATGGAAGTAGCAAAAGCTCTGATAATTAGTCATCCAATTTGTTTTAAAGATTGATCTGCCCAGAAATGTTCCAGGAAATTAGAATATGGGTTTGGGTGTGTGTGTGGGAGGGTGGGCGCGCATGCTCCTATCTCAGTCTTGTAACCCTAGCCATTCCTTTCTCTCAGGGCAAGGAGCAAGCATGGAGCAGCCTTTCCATGGAAGCATAAATTTACTGCTTTTAAAAAATTTCCCTTTGAAGAAGTCATCAAATAAATTAGCAAAGCTGGAACTGTGCCTCCAGTTTGTGTTGGCTTTGGGTTTTAGGGAGTTACTTAATAAACAAAAGTCAGTGAATTCAAACAGTAACAAAGTAATTTCCATGATTAATCAAGTGTTAAAAGTAGTTTAACCTCTCCTGTTTTACAAACTCTATATCACCCTGACTAAACTAATACAGGAATAAGACACCCATCTGGAAATCTCATCTGAAATATTAGATCAGGAATCTAAAATTCAGCCAAATAGTGTGGCTTGTAGGGATATCCTGTCGGATAATAAACTGCATTAATCTTACTTAAATTTTCCATCTAAATCGTGGCCTGAGGCCATAGTACACTGAGGAATCTAGGCCTTACTTTAAATGCATTGTGCTACTGAAAACAATATTAAAAGGAGAGGGAAAAAGAACTTATTTTTTTTTTCTCCTGACTGGTTTTTCCAACATTAAAAAAATCCGTGTGAAACCTTCTGACTCTTCTGGAAGAACTAAAGGCCAGCTGAAGTCAGCAGGAGCTTTTTTACAGTTACCGACTGAACCAGTGTCTGTCGTGGGGAACCTTTCAGGAACTTTCCTCTGTTTCTTTGTCTGTGAACTTGGAGCCAGCGTGACTTATAGGAAACTTTTTGTTTTGTTTTGTTTTGTTGGGCGGGGGAGGGGGCGGTTATCCTTTTCTTAGCCTCTTTCTGACTTTCATTTATACAGAACTACAAACAGTGATACAGAACTACAAATAGTGTCTTTCCTGAAGATTCTACTGTGGCCCCCTTATTCCTTTTATTTTTTTTAATAGAAAACATTTAAATCGGTTAAAATGTTTCAACCATAAAAATAAAAAATTGCCAGGAGGAGAGAAAATCTCACTGCGGCTTTCCTAGAGCTGCAGGAAAGGAGTCCGCTAGCATGGGCGTTGCGGGGGAGTTGGGCGGGGAAGGAGCCCTCCCGGCGCTGAGCCTCCGTCTGCCACCTACTAGACGCTGTAAATATTCAGTGAACTCGAAGGTGTTAGAATAATGTTGACTCAACGTGAAACCCACACAGGCTCCCAAATGCTGAGCCGTCTCTGCTGGTTTGGAGTGTCTGCTCTGTTAGCCTTCCTGGGGAGGGGGTGTTCTGGGGACAAAGCCCCACCCACCCATCCCCACGCTGGGAAAGGGGCTGAGCAGAGAAAAGGGATGGGGAGCTATCTGGGCGGTGATGCCAACCGCCAGGGGCACAGTGCCTCCCACCCTTCACATCCGTCTCCAGAGGGGTCCTCAGAGCACCCCATAGAGCAGGCATCCCTATCATCACCTGTGGATGAGGAACCAAATTTAGAGGTCACTCCCCAGCCTGCCTGCAAGGACAAGACTGCCACTAGCTGGTGGAGCCAGGATGGGTGAGGGGATGCCACTCCTCTGACCATCAAATCACCAGTGGGTGGAATGAAGTATGTCCGTTGCCTGTCTCCCTTCAGGATAGATGCCAGGGGGCGCCTGACCCTCAGCCCGTCAAGCTCAGGGGCAGTCAGACGCAGCGCCAGGAAGTCAACCATGGAAGCTGTACACGTGGAGGGAAATCCAGACTCTTCCTCCATTCCTCCATGTCCTGACAGTTCCAGCGCCTTCAGAATTTTAAGTGACAAATGCTTTCTGCACCCATCACTCCTTTCCATACTCACTGCCGTCACCCGAGGCAAGTCCCCAGACCTCTCATTTTAAGAGTCCCTGGACTGTGAAGAGCTGTGGCCCTCATACTGTCCCTCCTCACAACCCCACAAGCTAGTGCCCGTCTTCAGACCCCTCGCAGGTCCTCAGGCTCAGCTCCCGTGGTGCACACGTGGCCCCTGCCTGGGGTCCCAGTGCCTCTCCCTCCATCCGCCCGCCTCAACTCAAACTGGACGGGCCGTAGGTTCACGCTCAGTAAGCAGCCTCAGCAAACATCACACGGTTTCACGTGTGAGGACTCTCCCTTCTACCTGTGAGAACCTTGCCCGCTCCCTCTCCACTCCCCCACCCCATCAGACTTCTTTATGAGAAGGAATCTCATGCCTTCCTTCTTGCATACTCACCGTCCACCCTTCTCAAGGTCAAACGGGGTCCTGCTCCTCTGGGCTTCCACAGCACCCTGGGCACCCCTCTAGCCCAGCCTTATCTCAGAGTATTAAAACCATCCATCTACAGCTTGTCTCTGACTAGGCAGGGAGGAATCACTTCTTCCTCACCTTGGTCTTCCAACACCTCACCCACCGCCCTGCTGGTAGTGAATGCACGATAATAAGTGCCTGACTCTGCCTCTGTTTTAATGTCTTACCTAAAACTCTTTATAGTAAGTCAGACAGAGAGCAATGATATTTTTTTTTCCTTGAGGGAATTTTAGCTGGTCTGCTTATCTAATGGTTTCATTTCCCTTCCATTTCCCACAACTCGCGGCTTCTTCCTCCTTAACTTCCCGTATGACCCACCCCAGGGCAAACTAGAACATTCTCTCTACTCCTTTTTGTTGACCATAATCTCCAGATCTCCCATTCACTTGTTTTCTGCTGACCTTCCCTAACTCTACCTCACCCCCACACAGCCCAACAATCCTGGCCATCCGGGAGCTCAGCTGAACTTGGGCTCCTGCCCTTGAGGCTTGAGCCCCATCAGTGGCTTGTTTGGGTATGCTGGACTATGGACTCTGTGAGGGCAGGGACCTCAGTTCCACTGAGTCTCCTCAAGAAGCACACCCTGGAGGCATAGGCTCACCCCACACTCACTAGGGCTGTCTCCAGAAAACACAGTACTGTTCTCAGTTCATGAAAACTCCTGGGTCTAGTGGGGCAAAGCTGTGTTCGATGTGAATGGTTTAAAGCAGAAATATTACAGACCACCAACATAGAAGAAGCTGGCTGCTCAGCTACCCCGTGGTCCTGCCAGTGGCGGATTACTCTGCACCTACTGTCCATTACTCTGTTTCAACGAGCTCCTCTCATAACATTCTTTGAGGTTAGATGCTCCCACTGAAATGAATAATGGCATAGTTTATGGTAAAGGGCGAACTGAAAAACAGCAATGTCGTTATTGCTGTAAGAACCCACAAAAGATGTTTATTATCCTATGCAGACACAGCCACAAACACAACTCATCACTAATAAACTCATTTATTTCCATGTAATGTTACACAATGTTGTGCAATCCAGCGGAGGGCTGAGAAATGTCAGCAATTCAGGCCAGGCCTATTTGTCAACAAAACCCATCCATTTCACCAGCTTCAGCAAACCATTGCTGCAAGCATAGGCCTTTTTTTTTTCCATAGAAGAAAATGGTTACACAGAACCTTAAATAGAAAGTACAGATGCTTGCAACCACACAGACAAGGCGTATGTAACAAGCTGAGGTAACATTCAGGGGAAACCAGGAGGTTGTGAGGTAGAAGAAGAAGACGCCATTTTGTTCCCTGAAGTGTCCAGACCATCGTTTTGTCTACTACTTAAAAAAAAAAAAATTAAAGAAAAAAAGGAGGGATAGTTTTTCACTTATTATGAAACTTTTTTTAAAAGAAATCTAAGACTGTGCTCACATTGGCAGCACACATACTAAAGAAATCTAAGATCTCTTTCGTGTCCTGCACACGTTTATTGTGGGCTTACTGTACACCAGATGCCATGTTCGGTACTCAGCACGTAAAAATCAATAAAGCTGAGCTCAAGGACTAATGATGGGAGAAAGAAACCCAAGCACAAATCGTGATAGCCCATGATGACTGGTTATGATGGAGCTACGTCATGGGGAATTACAAGCTTAGAAAAGAGGCATTTCCAGTTTGCCTCTGACAAACTTTCTGCTCCAGTCACAGCCTGTCTGCCTAATTTGTTTTTCTTACAATAATCCTTGTAGATCTTGAAAGTAAATACCTGAAACTCTTTAAGGGGAGTGGGGAATGGATATGGAGAGAGAGCAAATAATTGTTGCCATGACTCAAAGTAAAACAAGGTCAGTGAGAGGAAAGAGACCGTGAAATAAGCCAGAGAAATGTGGGAAATGAGAACCCCCGAGGGGCTGTCCTTCCACGTGTGCTAATGAGAATTCAAGAATCGATAGAGAGAGCTGTGTCAGGCCTGACTGCGACAAGGTTCTGGGACAGGAAGTAGAGGCGGCCTCTGCACTTGATCCTCTCTCTTCCCCACATTTAACTGGATTTCTTCTTTTCAATCCACTCATGCTCCTTACAATAACCTAGTGGTCTTCGGGCTACTCATGAGGAAATTCTTGCATTTCCTATCCTTCCAAGGTTCAAACTCAGTTGGGAGAAATGAGGCCAGAAGGCATAAAAAGGCATGACGCCCAAATGAGGGCCTGAGAGGCTGAGACCCAGGGAAGATCAGAGCTGACCAAAGCTATCTGTGAGGAGACGACGCTGGATACTCCAAGAGAAAAAAGAGTGAGAACAAAAAGACCTGGAGACCAAAATTAGCAAAGTTCATAAGACTTTCAAAAGTTGGAATTGAATCCACTAAAAGCATCCTTCCAGTTAGGGACAAGCAGATCTTGCAGTTGCTAAGTCAGATGGAGGCAGATTGGGAAGAATCCAGAAACCCGCCAAAGGGATTTGGACAGGTAGATACTCTTGTCCCCGATTTTGATAATCATCCCTCTACAGAACCAGTCAGACTGGCTGAGGAGGTGATCAAATCTGGATATCCATGTTTTTGAAAACCAGTTTATAACCAGATCCAGTATTTTCCACTATCAGCCAAAGTAAAAACGTTTACTCCTATTAAGTGTTTTCCTATAAATAAGAAAGAAAATATCCAAGACTCAAGAAGAGACTCTTCAGAGCACAAACTTGATTTTCTCAATGCTTTTACATCTTTCTGACTTTTAGAAGACTGTGTTTGAAACCTCTAGGAGCCGGGTGTTTTCAGGATACCCCATCACTGGCTCGAACGTCCCCTGGATTGTCAAGCACACCCTTGAACGCTTCGCCTTGCCTTGGAGTCCCCTCCAGAATGGCCCAGTGCCAGCCGTGTGGGGAGAACCCAGGAAGCTCCATTCTTTTCCGCTCCCAGCTCTGCCACTGACTCACACATTACCATCTCTCTGAATCGGGCTCCTTCTTTGCAAAGTGAGAAGGGTTAAGCTGGCGATCATTCTGTCTCCTCCAGACCCGACATTCCATCATACCTGGTACCGTGGGACATGAAACTAAATCTTCCCAACCCTGGGTTCTATTACAGAAGTCACACTTTAATAAGCTCTGCTATCAACATGTTTACTTGTCCTGCACACATAAAACCAGAGTGCGGCCTGCGCCCTCAACAAATTTGGTCTCTTAAAGCTTCCCAGATGTTTGGATTCCAGATAAACAGTAGTAGGTAGTTGGAAAATGACAGCAGCGAGTCCTCAACGGAGGGGAAGAGGCTGAGCTTCCTAAACCACAGACTGGGGAGAGAGCAGTTGTCAAATGCCTGGGGCAAGGCAGCCCGGGCTAGCCCAGGCCAGACGGCTCAGGGAGGGTCTGCCAGATCTCTGAGCGCACATCCCAGGGCGCTCAGGGCTGGCTGCTGCCTGAAGGAGGCAGATAAGCCCCAGATATATGATCTGCTTTCCTGCCAAGGGCAATTTGCCTGACAGGCCTCCTGCTTATAAAACACGAAGGCATTCTTTGCAGCCTGAAAATGTTAGGGTCCTTTTGTCAATGACCTCTCTCCAGAGTAGGGAAAGGGAAAAAAAAAAAAAATGGAACCATTTGATGTTTAAAAGGACTAGGTAGAGAGTGAACATAGTTTATAGATTTTTCCAGTTGAAGGAAATGAAACTCAGTTGTAGTTTTCAGATTCCGGTCCCGGTGCGTCCATCTGAGAGGAATATTGATCTTTATAGGGATCAAAAATATGTATGTACATGTTCCAAAAGTCTTAAGGGACTTCGTCAAGACTTTACGGCTAATAAATTTGTAGGGAAGCCTTGACCCATGTACAGTTGGTCCGTGCACTCCCAGTCCTTGATGGCCCTTCTGCACCTCAACTTCTGGCCTCCCTTTTGTTTTGACTTGTAAGCTAAATAATTATGCCGTCATTTACATTACAGTGGTGTGACTCTGACAATTCTTCCCAAATACACATGCAAGCTTGACACACGGATAATCAAAAATCCCAACAGGAAGCTTTTTCTAATGTATTTTTTTAAATCTATTTAGCCCTGGCAGGTATGGTTCCATGGGTTTGGCATTGTCCCCCAAACCAAAAGGTCGTGGGTTCAATTCCCGGTCAGGGCACGTGCCTTGGTTGCGGGTTTGGTCCCCAGTCAGGTTGTGTATGCAGCCGATCCATGTTTCTCTCTCACATCGGTTTCCCCCCCACCCTGCCCCTTCTTTCCCTCCCTTCCCCTCTCTCTAAAAATTAATAAAAACTTTTTAAACATTTAAGGCATCTCATTTTTAAATGGAGATAATAACAAGAGAAATAGCACTAGAAGTTATTAAAATGTTATGTGTGTAATAATTAAATAAGAATGGTATGACATAAGACTAGACAGAAAGGTAGAAGAAAATCAATGTTTCAGAAAGAGAACTTAGTATAAATTAATAATAAATATATGAAAACCGGAACATCACGAATTACTGGAGAATGGGAGCAGTATTCTACAATAGATGTTAGGATACTTTGGTTAGATAGTAATCTTTAAATTATGTTTATGCACTGAACTATACAGAATAAAGACTTAAGTATTAAAAAAACTAAAAACAGAAAAAGCAAAAGGAAATATTCAATCTGAATGTATAAGAACTTGCTAAGCTTAAATTCAATGGAAGAAATTACAAAGGGAAAATATAAATAAAGGTAACTTGGATAAACATTTTAATTTCCACATATCATAAGAATATGCTAATTTATATTAAAAAACTAAACTGGGTGAAATATTTGAGTAGCGTTTGAAAGACAAAGTTATATACTCTCTCTCAATATAACACTCTAAGAATTCAATAAATAGGCAAAGGGCCCGTGACCCGTGATTCCATTTCTGGGTGTACATCTGAAAAAAACTCAAGCCACTAATTCAAAAGAATGTATGTGCCCCTATGTTCATTGCAGCCAGTGAATATAACCAAGATATAGAAGCAACACAATACCCATTAATAGACAATTGGATAAAAAACTTGTGGTGCACACATATACCATGGAATATTACTCAGCCATTAAAAAGAATGAAACCTTACCCTTTGTGACAGCAAGGATGGATGCAGAGGGAATTATGCTCAGTGAAATAAGTCAGTCAGAGAAACACGAGTACCATATGGTTTCACTTACACGTGGAATCTAAAGAGCAAAATAAACAAAGAGACAAAATAGACATAGACACAGAGAACAGACTGATGGTTGCCAGCGAAGGGTGGGGGACTGGGTGAAAAAGGCGAAGGCACTGAGAAGTGCAGATTGGTGGCTACAAATAGTCACTGGGGTGTAAAGTAAAGCACAGGGAACAGTCAAAATATTGTAATAAGTACGTGTGGTGCCAAGTGGGATAATGGAAATATCAAGAGGAACACTTTGTAAAGTGCATGATTGTCTGACCACTATGCTGTACACCTGAAACTAAATACAAAATAATATTGAATGTAAACCATAACTGAAAACTAAAATTTAAGTTAAAAAATAAAGAGACAAAGGATATGAACAGATAATTCCTAGAAAAGGAAATTCAAATGAACAATTAACATACCAAAGACTTGAACCTCACTAGTATTCTTAAGGCAAATTAAAATGATATATCACTTTTTGCCTATCGTATGAGTGACGTTTTAAAAATTGTAATTCTTGATGCAAAAAAGTTGCTGTGAGGCCATGCCCTAAGATTCTACACTACTGAAAAGCATGCCAGGACCATCTCGATACAAAGCAATTTAACTCTGTGTTTCCAGAGCGGTTTAACTATTTACACCCTTGACTTCAAGAATCTCTTCTAAAAGAAATAATCAGACATATGACTAAAGATTTGTAGATGGGGACATCTCCTGAAGCATTATTTATAATTTAAAAAAAAACAAAACAGGAGAAAACATCCCAACATTTAAAACTGTAGAATGTTTAGGAAAATGATGAACTATTTTGTGCCTACTGAAAATGTAACAAAGAGTTTTTATTACATGAGGACATAGTTTGGACATGATGCTCACTTTTAAAAATCAAGCAACAAAATCTGTATACAATATGAGTTCAACAACTTGTTTAGATGGCTAACACATGAAGAAAAATGCATACACTCACCCAGGAAACTCTGTTGACCCACCATCCATAGGTCTTGCCCATGGAATTTTTTTTTTCTGAGAGTGAGCATGGATTATACTAATCTATCAATTTCCCATTATCCCTTTCCCGTGTGACATTGTACAGTGACTGGCCTGCCTGTAGATGCCAACTGTAGACATCCAGCAGAACACAGAACACTGAATCCCACAGCTTTAACTTCAGTGGACTACTCGGACCGATTGAGGTGAAGAATGTATCTATAATCATGCCACCTCCATAACCGTTCTCGGTGAAAGAGCTCCGTGGGTAGCTACTGAGCAAGGGCTTGTGTTGAAGGGATGAAAGTGTATCGTTCCATTACCATCTTATTTTCAAACATGGCTGAAGATGCTAAACTAACGACACTTCTACTGACCAGATTCCAATCATAGAGTAATCTGTGTCGGTCACGGAAATGGAGACAGTGTCGAGAACGAATTTAAAACATCCAGTTTTCCTTTACACTCGGGCTGATGAGAACTCTGGTCTCTCAAAAAATAAGTCAAATCACCTTAGCTTTCTCTGACATTTACTCTACTTTTTCCATTTTCATCTGGTACTAACACTCTGTGTACAGTATGGCTCTGTAAGGTGTGTGGTCAGGGGTGGGCTGGAGCTGGCTCAGCCCAGCTTGGCAGGACCGGCTCTGCTCCTTCCAACTCTGTGATCAGGGACGGTATGTGGAGAGTTTGAAATCAGCCACCGGGGAAGGCGCACGCCCAGCAATCTCCAAATGTTGCAAATCAAGGCTGTTTGTTCCAAAGAGTCAGCTTTCCAGCTCCCCACTGTGCAACAGTGGACACTGGAACAATATTTGTTACATGAACAAATGAATTAGTAAACTGAGTATGATTTTATGAGTATGATTTTATTGTCATTAACGATAGTTTTCTCAGGGAAAAAAATGGCAAACATCAGAGAAAGACGAACCCATTTACTGACTTTCCAAGACTAGCTGCTCTAAAGCAAAAAATCTGAGTCCCTTGAGGCAAAATTCAGAAACTATTACATTCTAATTTCCTAAGTTTTCATCTAAGTGGGTGGACAAAACCAGGCTTCTTTTGAAATTAGGGATCCAGAAAAACAAGCCTAAAATATTTGTGGATCTAAACCAATGGCTTATATGATGGAAAAAAATATACCACTTCTCTCCATATATAGCTGTGATTGTAAAAAAGCTTTCTCCTCATGGGGAATAAGTCAAGAACCACAAATATTTATCACCTTTTCTAGGTTCTTAAGAGTCCTAAAATTTGATCTCTGAGAATGTTAGAGTAACATAAACTTTTTTTTTTGGCAAAGCAAAATAAATCACTGCCACATGATAGTTACTCAGTTTCCAGATGATCTGAGAGTTAATCCCGGGACAATAACGAACTCGTCTCAAGCCTGCAGTCCTAATTGCACAGCAGGCGATCATTTAATACAATGTTACAAACCAGACATATCACTCATTATCTAATAATCGTGTACTGGAATTGTTTATGCTGCCTCTGGAATATAAGAAAGATCGAAGTGATCCTATCAAGGGATTCTATACTATTTCTGGGCACCAAAATAAGTTGAAAAAGAAGCCCAAGCTCTTTTCAAAGTTTTAGCATCACAGCGAGACAGTATATGCAAAAAAGTCAACCAAGCCGAGGTCCAGGTGGCCGGTGAAGTGGCCCAGTTCTCACTCTTCAGCGGGTGCCCCTTGGAGCACAGGGGACGGCTGTGTGTCCTTCAGACAGAGCAGCTGTCGAGGTCACTTACACTCTTTGGGTCCCCATGTCTTTCAGCTCCAATTATGTGAAGAACAGTAACGTCAGTAACTGTCCCCAATGAACTGAACATGAACTGCGACGTTCCCAGTACGATGCTAAGCCTTTGTCATAAACTGACTTCTACAGAGCCCCAGCATGGTAAATAGCATCTTCGTTTGTAGAGGAGCACAGCTAAAGTTCAGGAAGCGTGAGTGACCTGTGCCAGGTCACACAACCAATCATTGTGGAAGCTCGGGCTCCTCCCTAGTGCCGCCTGACTGAAGGCGGGCTGCCTCAGACGAAAACGGCTTATAATTCACAGGGGCCCTGTACGGAATGGATAAGACCAGGACTGAGAAAGCACCGTTAAAATTACAAATTGCTCCGTAACTGTTTTCAACCATAAAGCAACCCTTGCCGAGGACACAGAAAAGACTGGCCATGTGCTACGTAGCTAAGACAGCCGGCCAGTTGTTTTCTCTATTCTGCTCAGTCACCTCCAGTCGCTAGTTAATGTATTACTTGAATAAAAAAATAAGTCCCAGAATCTTAGCTTTTTCTGATCTCACACACCACCAAATGATAAACCTTATCATCAATCCCAATGCCTGCTAGGCTCTGTTATGTTTTTAATAATCATTTATGGAGTGTTCGCTGAATCCCAGAGAAATTTCTAAATTGTTCTGACTTTCCATTAGCGCACTCAGCTCTATTCAAATGTCTCATGTTCTCCGGCACACTAGTGAGTTTTAATTCTTTTAATAGTGATGTCTTAGTATTCCAACTACTTCCTCTCTTAAAAGTCTGTAATGTTTGAGATTTTACTTTGAGAAATCATGAAAATAGCAGGACAAAAACCTCCATAAACTGCTTGCCTTCTTGCCAAGAACACACGATGGGGAAGGGACAGTCTCTCTAATAAACGGTGCGAGTAAAACCAGAGATCCACACGCAGAAGAATGAGGCTGCACCCTTATCTCAGACCATCTACAAAATCAGATCGAAATGGATCGAAGACTTGAATGGAATACCCGAAACTGGAAAACTACTAGAAAAAACTCCTCCGCGTTGGGCTGGGCAACGATTTTTTTTACTATGACCCCAAAAGTACAGGCAACAAAAGCAAAAGCAGACAGATGAGACTGTATCAAACTAAAACCTTCCACACAGTAACGGAAACCAAGCAACAGAGTGAAGAGACAACCTACAGAACGAAAGGAAATCTTTTCAAATCGTATATCTGATAAGAGGTTAATATCCAAAATATATAAGGAACCCAAACAACTCAACAGCAAGAAAACAACCCAATTAAAAAATGGGCAAAGGACCTGAATAAACATCTTTCAAAAGAAGACATACAAATGGCCAACAAGTACATCAAAAGACACTCAACATCACTAACCAAGAAAAGGCAAATCAAAACCACAATGAGATATCACCCCACGCCAGTGAGGACGTCTATCCTCATAAAGATCAGTGCTGGCAAACATGCGGAGAAAAGGGAGCCCTGTACGGTGTTCACGGGGATGTAAATTGGCACAGCCATCATGAAAAGCAGTATAAAGGTTCCTCAAAAAATAAAAACTAGGACTACACGTGATCTGGCAATCTCACCTCTGGGTACACAGGCAAAGGAAGTGAAACCAGGGTCTCGGGCGGGAATCTGCGCCCCTGTGTTCATGGCAGCGTGAGTCACCATAGCAAAGAAGTGGCAACAACATAGGTATCCACTGATGGGTGAGTAAAGAAAATGTGGTGTCTGCACACAGACACAGATGCATATAAATACACACTGTGGAATGTTATTTAGCCTTAAAAGACGATGTCCTGCCATTTGCGATACTGTGAATGAAACTGGAGGACAAAAATCCGTGTGAAACTAACCCTACGCAGAAAGGCAAGTAAACACTGCATAATCTCTCTTCACACTGCAAGGGCCATTAGCAAGGAGTGGGGGGCGGGGAAATGGAGAAGCGTTCCCTTTGATTCATTTTGACCAAGCTTTACCCATTTTGATCCGGTGATACAGAATAAGTGAATTCTGGAGACCTGCTGCACAGCATGGAGACAATTCTTTTTTTTTTTTTTTTAAGATTTTTTTTATTTATTTTCAGAGAGAGGAGAAGGAAGGGAGAAAGAGCAATGTATGGTTGCCTCTCACATGGCCCTCACTGGGGACCTGGCCCGCAACCCAGGCATGTGCCCCGACTGGGAATCGAACCGGGACCCTCTGGTTCCCAGCCCACGCTCAATCCACTGAGCTACACCAGCCGGAGCTGGAGACAATTCTTAATAATATCATATTGCATACTCAAAATCTGCTAAGAAAACAGATCTTAATTTTTCTCACCAAAAAAAAAAAGGAACTATGTGAGGTGATGATGGATATGTTTGCTTGATTATGGTAACCATTTAGCAAAGCATTCATATATTAACGCATCATGTGGCACACCTTAAAGATACACAGCTTTGGTCAATTATTCCTCAGTAAATCTGAAAAAAAATGAGCATTTCCTATGTACCATTCACTGTGTTAGGAGTTTAACATATATTTTGACTAATCCTATAACAATCCTGTAAAATCAATGTGGTTAAATGTTCGGTATGGACAGGCATTGAGAAGTGTAGCATTTTAACACATCGGGACAGCAGCAGAGTTGGGAACCTCGGGCCTGCTAACCCTGTGACTCAGCAGCTGAAATCAAAGAAAAAGCTGAAAAAGTCCTGTGACCCACCGAGCGAATTTCACATTGCACTGCCATGTTCCCAGTCCCCACCGACTGTCAACAAAGGGATTGCCTCCGTCCCCTACCCTCTCCCCATGTGCCAAACTTGGATGCCTTTTAGCTGACTGCTTTTCACATATACCAGAAAGAAAACCAAACGAACAGTAAACCTTCCATGAGGCTTATATTTATTTGAAAGACTGGGTGATTTGTAAATACATTTTAACCCAAGGAGGCTATGATATCCCCTTCAGCTAAATGGAAAGAAACCCTCATATACCAAAATCAAGGCTCCAAAACCCAGGCTAGCGATTGAAGTCAAATTACATGTAAGAGGATGCATGTTTCTCAAACAGTTCCTAAAATTGTCTCCTTGGTTGGTTTTCGCTCTGCTCAGTGGCTCCTGGTGTAGCGTATTTATGAGAACAACCAGACAAAGTTTATCTCCTCTGACCAGCCTGTCTCTGTTTATTTGGGGTGTGGAGAGAGAGAGAGAGATTGATTTTGTGCCACTTTGGGCAATGCTAAGATGTCCAACCCGAACATGACTGTGGAATCTTTATTGCTTTTGGAGGCAAAAGACACAGACAGAAAGCCTGCAGCTGGGCATGAAGTCCCCTTGGAGCTTATTGTGGCTGCAGCAGAGAAAAATGTGCTGTAGCTTGCAAAATGAGAATGTGATAGAGCAATCATTAAGGGAAATAATAAACAGGGGCTCCAATTTGTACACAAAATTGCAGCTCAACAAAACCAATGGAGGGGAACATCTGTTTATTTTCACTCCTTGGACCACGATAGCTTAACATCTTCGATCACTTTCGATGGAGTTGCAGTTTGAATAAATGTCACATTCTGGAGTTTGGAAACCTAGACGTTACGCCAGGTTCCCGCAGTTACAACACAATAAATATCTACAACTCAATCGCTCCAAGTTCAGTGATCTTATAAACCAATCCAATGCTACTCCCTTGAGCCAATGATATCACTTTTTAGACTTGTCTAATAAATCACTCGGTCTGATTTAATCTCCACTTGCACAGTATTTGTTAGCACCCCATACATTCTGATGTCTCTCTAGGGCAATTCGTTAACTAGACATCGTCATACCTGCAAAATCAGGGTTAGACTCACCATCCTCCATTTTTCATAGAAACAAAAGAGCACAGGCTTCTTGCTCTCATGCATTAGCTAGAAGACCGTTGCATCCTGTCTGTTACGCCCTGTGCTTGGCTCTGCTATCATTCTAAAGATCTCTGATGGCTTTGCAGATTTTCTGCTCTTTTTGAAGTGCTTTTCATGCTGACAATGGAATCATGAAAATCAGCGGACAGAGAGTTTCACAGCGGGAAGGGGAAGAGTGCAAATATAATAAAGAGATCAATGCTTGAACACTGAACCGGTCCGTGAGATCTGGCCGTCTGGAGGTCACTGGTGGCTCGGATAAATGAGATAGAGAGGACAGATGCCACCGATGGAACTGTGATTTGAGATAAAAGGGAAGACAATGAATACAGATTACTGTTCTTAGAAGCGCGTGGTTGTGAAAGAAAAAATGGCATTTTTTGGTGCCTGGTACTTTGATTGTAGTAGTCACCCAGGATCAAAACCCAGCCCTCTTCGATACCTCTAGTCCCTTACCCCCTATGCTGCAATCACCAGCTTGCTGAGAGAAACAATGATGTGAGAGAGAGAAACATCAACTGGTTGCCTCCCATAAGTACCCTCACAGGGGAATGAATCTGCAACTGAGGCAGGTGCCCTGACCAGAGATTGAACCCATAGTCTTTTGGTGTACAGGACGATGCTCCCACCCACTGAGGCACCCAGCCAGGCTTCACTACTGCATCTTAATTCAGAACTGTATTATTTCACACCTGGACTCTGCGAGAACCTCCTAGCTTTCTGGCCCAGAATTCCACGTGCTCTGCAGTCTGCTACCTCATGGGATTTATCTATCTTGAGAGCCCCAACTGGGTCTTCTGCTCCCCATCCAAGCTGCCCTGCATTTTCTCACATCCTTGTCTTTGTTTTTGGCCCCAATCACCACCTGTCAAATGCTTCAACATCCTTCAAGATCCATGTCAAGTATCATCTTCCCCATGAAGCCGCCTAGCCCTCTGCAGCCAGAATGATGTTTCCAGGCTCTGGCGTCTCAGACCGACAAATCCCTCATCATTCATCTTATATCTCCTCATCATGGCTTCTTAAGTTCCTTCAGAACAGGAACCGCATCTGTCCTCGGCTCTTATAAACACCTGATCTCTCTGCATCATGTAAAATGGTACCTGCCACAAGGTTTTGAGAATGGTGTTTCTTATTTGTGCTAATTGACAGAGATAGCTAAAAACAAGACCTATTTTTCAGCTATATCTATTTTCATGCACGCGTCCTGACTGCAAAGTTATGATGTCTCAGAGAGGAAACAGCCACCTCCCTAAAACTCCTGTGAACAAACCATTTTCATCCCGAGTGCACGATAACAAATCGAGTTGAACATCAGTTAGGTGGTAAAAGGAAGTTATCCACTGAAGCAATAATATTATCCGCTCACACCTTTTGGTCAATAAAACATTATGCAAGGAACTGTGGGGGCGGGGTTCATTATAGTTAGAGATAAGGCATTGGCATTACTTCAATTAGTGCTCTCATAGTTACTCCATTCGGTAAGTGTGCAGTTGTTGCACACCATGTGCCCAGTACTGTATTTGATGTCACTTCTACTTTTAAAAGAGATTCTAAGAAGTGCTACTGCAGCCTCAAAAAGTGGGAAGCGGAGCCTACTGTGAGGAGACTCGGCCCTGGAGGTAGGGGTCCCTGCACGGAGCCCGACTGGCTCAAACTCACAGCCATGTCGGCCCTCACTCTGTTCCTTCCTCATCCATCGACTGGAATGTGCAGGGAAAAGACCAAGTAGGTCAGCTTGGGAAACGTGAGCCAGGTGTCCACTCTGCAGGAGAACACATGTATAAATACTGTGTTTAGAAGCAGTTTACAATAATCACAGTAAGTATGTCTCGAAAAGTCAACAAAAGCAAGGACAATTTTGAATGGCGGATTGCCAGAAAGATGTGAAATAAATGAAGGGAATTCTTGATCTTTGAAGCCTACTATGTGGTTGGGCAAAAATTGTGTACATAAAGAACCTGAAAATAATCTCAAGACCACAAACTATTCCTTGTTAACTCTCACGAAACAGAGTTGCCCCCAAACCAAGCTCATAACCTGGAAAGCTTTAGATATATTTCTTTTAGAAGTCAACATAGTGGCTACATTTTTTTGCTGTTAGCTTTCTATATCTTGAACTGGGTGCTGGAGGCAAGGTGAAAATTATTCTAGTTGTCACATTTCTATATGTACGTAAGACTTCAATACAAGATTTTGAAAATGTGGCTCCCTTAGTCCCATCAATAGGAAGGGCAGGCAACAGCATGTCTTAATATCTCCCACGTGATCCTAATAATCAGATATTCTTGGGTCACCTTCTCCCCCAGGGCCTGGTGAGATGAAATAGGGACAACAAGTTCTTTTGAGTGAAGACATGAGGGAGGCCTCTAGCAGAGGTGGAGGAGGGACGTGGTAACAGCCGTGTCTCGGAGTTCATTCCATCACTCAGAGATGGGAATTGGACTTGGGGAAAACTGGACTCAGAGAGACAGGGACTAAGCTGTTTTTATAACATAGGTGCGAGATGACAAGGGCTGAAATTACGCTGGTGACAGTGGAAACGGGGGAGGATGGCTGGTCGGAGAGACACTGCGGGCACATAATAAATTCCAGAGGGCATACTGGCAGATGCCAAAGGACAAGGTTTCCGAGAATTAAATCCCAGTGCTCATAAACTCTGGTATGTTCCTGTATCCCGCCGAGCGTCTGTGTGTTTTCTGTGTGCTGGAGCTTTACCCCAAGGGATCAAAGCCTAATCACCGTGCACACATGTACCCCATAAACACAAAACTGCCTGTTACCCAACTTTTGCACTTCTTACGTCGAGCCCCAAATATGAACAACCTAATTCTGAAACCTTTATTCTAAGATGAGACAGGATGCCCTATTTGCATCATGAGTTCATACAATCAAAAGGAGTGGGCTTTCATATGATCTTTTGAGAAGTCGATGTAGACAGACACTATAGAAGCTTCCCCGCTCCTTACGTACAGAATACATCTCAGACCATTCTGGGGGCCTCTCCCAAAAAGCTAGGATGTGGTGCCAAGACCTGCAGTGGTTTTAGAGAAATGAACAGATGTCTGAGAAGAGGATGAGACCACTAGATATGTTTCCACTAGTGAGCCAAGCCAAGGTTTCCAACGAGACCTCCAAGGCAAGCAGCTGGCTGGGTATGCACCCACCATGCCACCTACGATAGCCCTGGTAGGTTTCTTCCCATAAACGAGTGTGTTCATTGGCTGCAGTTTATGTTGGTTGGAGGAAAATGATACCGTTCAAGTAATGGAAATGACTCTTTGGTCAATTCAATGCACAGGAAGGTATAATAGCAGATCAGAATTCAAGGAAAGAGAAATTGTTTTCGGAAAATAAATGGTATCCTGGAGCTCCTGATGAACAGTAAGAAGGTGTGCCCAGTTCTACCATTTTCTGAACTTTGGTGAAAAGTAAACTTTACCATTTCCATCATGAAAATTAAAATGCAGCAATCATTACTCTCTTTTGTCCTTTTACAAACCATATAAGCAATACTTATGGCTCATGTCTGCCAAACAAAATGCATTTAATCCCCAAAGCTAAAGGCTTATAGATATGAATACTTGAAGACTTCTGCTTATGTGTTAGTGTGTGTATCTGCATGTCTGTGTTAGCATTTAGGACCTTCTCTTTTTGTCCGATGTCCTAAAGTTTTACAACAACATCCCAAATAGTGTCTGTCAAGATACAATTTCCCTGCTTACCTGACTCTGGGGTTGGCCAGGTCACTTGCTTTGGCCAATGGAGTGTGGGCAGATGTGATGTGAACAGATGACTTAAATGTGCTCACAGAGCCTGGTCTTTTGTGTTCCCATGATGCTCCATAAGAACATGTTTTGAGTGATCATTGCGCCTTTATCCCAGGCCCAGGACAAAGGCATATCGAGAAGACCTGAACTCAATCTGAGGCCTGAACTCAAGAAATAAAGGAATGCAAGGAGCAGGAAAAAATGGCCTCAAAAAACTATTATTAATATCTCAGAGAGATCAGAAAAAATATTGTGCTCACAAGACAAAAACAAGATACTATATAAAAAGAAATATTCAAAGATCAAGAAAAATCCCTTGAAAATAAAAAGCATGCATATCACAGCAGAAAAAGAACCTTCAACAGAAGAGCAGGACAATAAAGAAAAAAGACAGACAGAAAACAGGACATAAAACAAAACTAATGAGAAAATTCATTCTGGAAGCTCAACATCCAACTAACAGTAGTTTCAAAGAGAACAGAGAAAACATAATGGACAGAATTAGCAAAGAAATAACATGGGGAAAATGTCCAAAACCTGCAGTACTCTGTATCCAGATTGAAATGCCCACTAAGAGTCTAATAAGAAAAATGACTACCTAAGAATATTATGAAGTTTTAGAACACCAGGCAAAAAATTTCCGAGAGTAGAAAATAGTTCTTGGAAACCATTGTACTGGGAACCGGATCAGTATCTCACTTCTCAGTAGCAACCCTGAATTCCAGAAGACAAGGCAAAAAAACAATGCCTTCAGAATTTGAGGGGAATTTCAACCTAAAATTAGGTAGAAAATGTCCAGAATTAATTTCAAAAATCTCTCCTTCCAGGAAAGTGAGTGTTTTTATATACTTTTTCACCCACAAGAATGTGGCCTTGTTTATTCTCGAACCTCAAGGTTTTCTTTCTTCCATTTCCCACCTTTACAAAAGGACACTTATTTTGAGAACAACCATCGGAAGTAAAAAACTGGGTTGCTGGTGGTCCTTTGGGATCAGCACATAGATCTCAATCCCATCTTTGCCCACCAATTTGTCTGTCCTCAAACTCTATCTACCACCAATGATTCTTGTCTGTTCTCCCTTCGAGAACCTGTTCCAGAACTGACGTGGAGACCTCCCCAGTATCATGAGCCCACGGTACCCTTACTTCTTCCTGAACTTGTTAGAAAAAGCCATTTTTTTACTAGCTAGAATACTGCTTACATGACTACTTACCTCTTTTAAATTGGATTGATCTTTAAATTGGTTATTAAAATTTTTTAAACTTTTTCACTGGAAAGTAAAAACACAAAGAAGTAGGTAAAATGTATCTAAAACTATACCACTCGAAAATAATACCAAACACAGAAGGCTCCTTTGGAAGACATCTTTGTAAATTATATAGAGTATATGCTTCATTTTCTATACATTTTATAATTTTATGTAAAGGTTTTATAATATACCTTATCTCCTAATTAAACTCTATGGTTTTGAGGGGGAAGACAACATCACATATACCACTATGTCCTGTATCATCTTTTTTAACATTTAAAAGATTATTCTTATTGACTGATTTTAGAGAGAGAGAGAGAGAGGAAGGAAGAGAAAGAGAGAAACATTGATTTGCTGTTCCACCTATCCACACATCCATTGGTTGATTCTTGTACGTGCCCTGATCAGGACTCAAACCCAAAACCCTGGCATGTTGGGACGATTCTCTAAACTGAGCCACCTGACCAGGGCGACCCCATACCACTTTACAGTGACCTAAATATATGCTTGTTCAAATAACACAAAACAAAATACCTTCTGTTGAATAAAAGCAATCAGTGTTCTTACTTTATATATTTCTCCCTCATTTCAGGTCTAGTCATTCAATATTTGCACTGAAGTTTATGGGCAGATGATTTCAGAGAAATGAGTTGTATTGCTAATCAGACAATACTTGCTCACAAACAACAGGCTCAACTGTGAGCTGTGTCTCCAAGTCAGAGGAGAATCCCTCAGTGCCATGAAGAGTCGTCATGGAACTCTCGAGTAAAATAAAGCCAGTGTATGGCAAAGTAATGTCCACGTCTCCATCTTCTCCACATTTGAGTGGTGCCATCCTAGCCCTGTAGACCTGCTGGCTGCCTTTCCCTCCTGACAGAGCACCCATGACCATGACCCCAGTTCCTCTGGGGAACTTCTCACCCAGCCCCGGATGTATGGGACAGTTCCAAAAGACAAAATGAGAAGCTATAAGACCCAGAGCAAATGTCACAGCTAATACTTTGACAGATATGAACAGAGACTGATGGAAAACTTCCCAAGAATGTTAGCATGACCCAATCGTAAAGCAACCACCAGATGGTTAGAATTCCTACCCAGTACCATTCTCCTCCTCTCCCTTCATGAGAGGGAATGAAAGGGGCCCTTACTGATCTGCAAGGTCTGTTGTGGGCTTATTCAAGAAAAGTTGGGGCCTGTCTTATCTCCTGCGTGAGCCCCAACATGGCAAGTTGTCCAACATGGCCAGAAGGTACTAAGATCCCAAACAGACGCTGTAAATCAGAATTATCTTCCAGACTCAAGTCAAAGCCCAACCAATGTAGGGAAAAGTAGGAGAGTCACTTCCAGTGTTGTGTGTGTGGGTGGAGCACTAAGCAAAAACTTGCCACCAAATGTCTCCTTCAGCCTCCTGTCACTGTTCCAGACATCCTTGTATTAGAAAATGACTCCCTGCGCCCCTGAGGTGCGAGGGTCCTGAGAATCCCCTTGTTGTAACACGTCCATCATACTGTACACTTTTCTCACAGCACGCCTCCCACTGGTGAGAGCAGGCACTGGCGCCTGGGAACAGGAAGAGTAAATTGAAGACGAGGTGAGGGAAGAGGGAGAGGTGGCTAGTGAAGGTGCCACACAGAAAAGAAAGGGTTGACGCGAAGAATGGAAGACACCTTTACAACACAGTTAAGGCCTGACTCAGGAAGTCAGCTTTCCTAGCTCTCTACTTAACTTCCAAGACATCGTTTGCGGGATTATCACAGAAGCCCACTAGATTGCAATTACTCAAGGCCAAGAACTATGTCCTATTTCTTATTCATATTTCTCTAATCAGTGCATGTAAATGAATGAGTTCTGTTCATTGCAATATGATTTTGAATGCTACATAAATAGGTCTTATCAAAATTCAGTTCTTGCATTCCCATTCCAAAGCTAGCCTTGCTCAATACCTTTGACTTTGAGAAGCCCCAGCAAGAATTATTCTCTCCTTCGCCCAGCTCCTCCTGTGCTGCCTTAGCTGGTAACCCTGGATCCCAGCTCTGTCCCCCTAGAGGTAGGTTCTTGGAGGGTAAGCCTGCCTCAGACTTGCCTTTGGGAGGCCCAATGCCCAACACACAGTTGACTTCAATACATGCTTGTTCAATGAATGCAGCTGTGACCACCCTCCCAGAGTTCTTGAATCTGCACCAACACCTTCACTATTGTCCCCATGCTGGTGAGAATCGCCGCACCCTTCAGAAAGGTCCTGGTTGTAGTGACAGTTCTGTGGTGAACTCAGGGTTGACACAGGGCCCTCATGCTCTGAAGGCTCCTTCCTTTTGGAACCCCATGGATTCTGAAGGCCCAGTGGCTTCAGCTGAGGAGGAAAAGGCTGGAGAAGCTGGGGGCCCCTTCCATTGTGCCTTTAGCCTCCACCCACCTCCCACCTCTCCTATCTCCCAGCAGCACAGCCGCCCCGGTGCCTTCAAGAAAGTCTTGTGGAGGTCAGAAGATGGCGGCGAGATAGGAGGAACAGAGTTTACGTCCTCCTACCCACTGGTTGATTTTCTGAGGAACGGGGCGAAAACCCAGCAGTATTCCAACACATATGATGATTGATGTCCAAGATTACAGGGGAATTTGAACATTCATACGGTAAGCAGAGTGCATCGGAAGGAAAGGGTCCCCATCGGGACAAGCCCGGGGAGTGGGGTGAGGCTTCGGTCCCAGACCCGGCAGCCGCCCGGATCGGACGCAAGATTCTTGGGGAGGGAGCCAGATTAGGATTTGAGAGTAGTCAGATGCTTGTTTTGTCTGGCCAGCGTAAATAGGTAGAATTTTTCACAGAGGAAAAACAGTGGCGCTACGTGGCTATTTGGAGAGGCCCCGCTCTCAACAGTCGCGAGGTCGGGTGCACGACCCGGGATCGGTGCGCGACCAGGATCAGTAGGCGACCGGGATCGGAGGCCCAGGGAACTCGGCCTGTATCAGGGAGGGAGAGCAATGTCGGCCCTTGGCCCGAGGAGGCTGGCGCTTCCACCAAGGGGAATTGGAGCCTGTTTGTATCCGGGGTCCAAGGCCTTTCCCAGACCATACCAGAAGTATCGGAAATAGCTTGCAGTCAGCGAATCTCTGGCCGAGTGCGGCCTGGGACACTGAACAAGGGAAACCAGGGACTGTGCGCACCTGGCGACCTGAGGATCATTCGTACACAGTTCAAAAATACTGGGGACAGTGCACAACTGGGCCTCTTGGGCGCATAAGCCAGGGACAAAGAAGTGAGTGAACACTGGAGAACAGCTCAAAAATACCAGAGAGAGTGCGCGACCAGACCTTTCTCCGGGGCTAGCTGGCGCACAGCCCAGGGGTAAAGATAAAAGAGTTCACAGGAGCGCTGAGCTCACACTGACAGCTGGGGACAAAGAAGTGAGCGAACACGGGCGCACAGCTCAAAAATACCAGAGAGAGCGCACGACCAGGCCTTTCGGCCAGGGCTCACTGGCGCACAGCCCAGGGGCAAAGATAAAAGAATTCACAGGAGCGCTGAGCTCACGCCTATAGCTGGGGACAAAGCCCTAGCCAGCCAGACCAGGCACACGCAGGCGCACGCAGGCACACGCAGGCACACGCAGGAGCGCGCAGCCCGGCAAGACCAAGCAGCTTTGTGGAAATAGGGCAGAAGCACCCTGTTGAGGGGAGCAGCAGTCCGGAGATACAGACCGCACAAATTCTTGACTCAGAGCGGGGGCCAAACTATCCAGAAAGGGCACGGAGAGAACCTATTAGTTAGACCAGCGGAGAAAAAAATAGGCAGTGGGAGATTTGCCACTATCAGGTGCACATCAAGACAGTTTGGGCCCAGAAGCGCACTCAGGAACTGGGCTGGTGGCTGGACAACAGTGAAGAGTGCACCTCAGGAAAGAAGAAAAGCAAAACTGATATCTTCCCAGACGGACACAGCCTGGCCGGACAGCTTTAAAATCAGAAACCTGGAGTTTTTTGGGTTTTTTTTTTGGTTTCTTTGTTTTGTTTTTTGTTAATTCTTGTTTTGTTTTGTTTTGTTTTTGCTTTTTTTAACCTGTCTTCCTCTCTGTCCTTCACCATTTTTTAATTCCTTCTTCCTCCCTTTCCTTTAGTATTCCTAGTCCCCTCTCTTCATACCTCTCTTCTTCTCTCTTTTTTTTTACTTACTTTTGTGTTTTGTTTTGTTTTGTCATTTTTTAATTTATAAAAGATAAAATTTTTTTTTTATTCTTTTTAATTCGTCCCTCCATTCTTTCCTTCTTTATACATTATTTCTCTTTCCTCCCTCCCTCTTCTTATAGTATTCTTTCTCCCTTCCTTCAATCCTTTTTTTTTCTTCTTTTTTTCTTTTTTTTCTCCTTCTTTCCCACTCGCCCCCGTCTTTTCTTTACCTACAGGTGAGACATTAAAACCTGGAGCTGTGAGAGGACCAGAGTCAGCCCCAGACAGGGGTCAGTCCAAAAAATAGAGACAGTGAAAC
This sequence comes from Micronycteris hirsuta, assembly GCA_004026765.1. NCBI lineage: Eukaryota > Metazoa > Chordata > Mammalia > Chiroptera > Phyllostomidae > Micronycteris > Micronycteris hirsuta. Next base: position 67,645 of record PVJI01009016.1, read on the forward strand.
AAAATTAACTTTGATACTCCAGAGAACTCGACAGATTAATTTAAGAAACAGAGGCTAGCAAGAAGA